>VZTM01009946.1:0-10307 GCA_013400555.1 Jacana jacana | reverse complement strand
GAAGCAAATTTCTGTGATAGTGTCAGTTTCACCTGTAATAATGAAAGAAGAATCAACCCCAATCTGCATAACGTAGGTACAGGTCCCCTTGGATTAAAAATAATTAGGTCAGTTAAAGAAGGCAGCTACAACTTCAAATTCTTTTCCGATAACTGGAATAGAATGATTGTAAATTACAGCATTTCCCCGTGGTAGCAAATGCTAGGATTTCCTCNTGCTAGGATTTCCTCAGTCGCTTGGCCAAGCTTTTAAAAAAGGTTGTTGGATGCTTATATAAAAATTGGAGTCTCATACAATATGTGCTCTAAGGAATACCGCTGCTCATTGAAGAGGACAACAGCAGAGCGTGGCATGGCTGTGTTCCCTAAGGTTGCTGATAGATTTATTTCAAGGCTGTAACAAAAAGATTCACCTCTGCTTTCCAGAAAGAATTATGATGTAGTTTCCAAGATTTTTTTCACCTTGGGAAATAGCTGAACCAGTACACTTATTAGTAGACCCAAGTAAGCAAACTTCTATTTATCTTCTTTTTTCCCTGATAACTTTTTCCTTTAAAACTTTTTAAACAAGCAGTGGCTTTGGAGATTTCCCACACCAGTTTCAGACAGAGGTGATTAAAACTCCCAACAGTTAAGGATGTGGTGGTATGCATCCAGCTCTGGCATTGGGTGTTGCTATATCATTAGAACACAGTAAGCCCGAATAGGCTCTTGGCAGACTGTGTCATTATTATAAATGGCTCTAACGCTGTCAAAATTATTTTGGTGCATTTATTTTTTTTTCTAGGGATCCTGTACTTGCTGCCATTGTAACACTATATGAAATGAGTTTCTCTCACAGCGGAAATTGCAATCCTTCTTTAAGGTGTTCTCTTGACTAGATGCCCCAAGAGTTGCCTGTCTGCACAACCAGAATGTACTGGAATGAAAAACTTGTGCCAATGTAGATAAAACTTTGGGTTTCCCTTTGAGGGCTAAATTGCAGCGAGCCTTGCTAATTCAGTAGCATATACACATGCAACCAGTACAGCAATTTCGTGGTCAGATGGCAATGTTTTTCTGCTTCTCATTTCATTTTTGTGTTATGGTAATTCCTTTATGGTGAAAGACAGTATCAAACACACAAATGTTAAGGATAGTTAAAGATTTGGGACTTTTGGAGAAGAGAAGGCTGAGGGGAGACCTTATTAATGCTTATAAGTATCTGAAGGGTGGGTTGAAGGAGGATGGAGCCAGGCTCTTTTCAGTGGTTCCCAGTGACAGGACAAAGGGCAAATGGGCACAAGTGGGAACACAGGAAGTTCCATTTGAATATGAGAGAAAACCTCTTTCCGGTGAGCACTGGAACAGGGAGGTTGTGGAGTTCTCCTCTCTGGAGATTTCCAAGACCCGCCTGGATGCCATCCTGAGTAACGTGTTCTAGGCAATCCTGCTTTGGCAGAGGAGTTGGACTAGGTGATCTCTGAGAGATCCCTTCCAACTCTGACAATTCTGTGAAGCTACAAAATTAGTGGCAAAAATTAACTTTGTGAGTTAGAGGTGTTTGGAACCAAGAGTTGGTTTAACACCCAATTCAATCAATTACAGGAAAAAAAAGAATAATAGCATATTATTTTTTCAAAAGGAAAGAGACATTAGGTGGCCCCTGCAAATTTTGAGTTTTAGAATAGATAAAATGAAGAGCAAGCCTCCAGGTTCTATGGTTTTGCTTGTATTCCTATTGCTTTTATCGCTATATTAAGCTTACTAAGGAAGCCGTGTCCTGCTCTGTCAGATGTAATATTCTGCCCATAAATAATTGTTGTCCAGCACTTTCCCTGAGGCATTCTTTATAGTCCTCCTCCAGGCTTATGAGAAGAGAAAATGGGGTCACGTTCATGTTGTTTGTAGAAGCATTGTTTCTCTTTTCTCTTGATGCAACTGGAATTTGAAAAAAGGTCAACATTTGGACTTTGCAGGTGTTGGGCAGTCTTTTGGTGGGGTTTGTTTGTTTGTTTGCATTTGTTTTAAAAAACAAATATGTTAAATTGACCAGTTTTATCCCCTTTGTGTTTTACTAGCAATACTGGAGATAGAAATTCCAGTCAATCTGACAGATGAAGCTTCTTAAATAGCAAACTCACCACATGATGGGTAGAATGTTTGGCACCATTCCTAGTTATGTACAGCTCTTGGGGTAGAAGCAGGAGAAGTAATCTTCTAATCCTTTTGCAAAATTTAATGTAACTGGAACTCCTTGAGAGAAGGATTCAAATAATCTGTTTCTTTTGTTATTTTTCTGGTTTCTGTATCTATTACATTACCCTTCCTGGAACATAAGTATTTGTATGATTACATTGGCACCTTGTGCTGCTAATCACAATACAGCTTTGTAGAAGTATTATGTACAAGATAGGCATTCCCAGGGCTTCACATTTCATTGATTGTTGTCACTTTTCAAGGCTCTCCCGCCACTTATTTTAACAAAGAGTCATATTTGATTCATTGTTTGAAAAATGTGAATTAATTGATCAGCCCTTGGCAGTCTGATGCTGAGTAATATCTGATAACACTTTCTTCTGAATCCTCGCTTCCGAAGAAACTTGGTGCTGAATAAGAGTTAAGAACAAATCTTAAAAAGAAGAGACTGTTTTTCCTGAGTGTCCTGAGCGAACACCTGGCACGCCTGGCATCCGAACCGCATTGTGTGCGTTCTGATTATTTACTTGGCCTGCCAAAAGCTGGCATTGCTGTAGAGCTCTGTTATTGTCCTTGTAGCCTGAGGATGATAGGAATTTTCTGGAAATATTGATGAATCGTTATGGAAGCTGCTAATACCTGCTAAGTGGAAACCTCAGTGGAATGCGTTGGCGATGGGCACCCAGGCACACTGGGGTGTAAATAAAGGAGAGTAGCTTCTCAGGGACTTTGCTCTGCCATGCTGTAGGTGTGTTCTTAATGAGCCCAATGCACAGTAATTGACTTGCTGGTTATTGTTTCAGAAGAAAAAAAAAATCAGAGATGTCTTTTTTTGTTGACATACTGGATTTCAGAAAGTAGAGCACATCCATGGCTGTGCTGACTTGGCACATACACAAGTAATGGGTGGAAATCATTAGTAAAGGATGGAAACTTTCTGAACCAGAGCAGTGGTTAAAGGCTAGGAAGTTTACTGTTAAGCAGCAGGTTATATTTTTGTTAGGAAGATCCTTCTAATTTATTTCCAGCATTTTTGTAGTGCTAAATGCTGAGTTACAAAACAGCTTCCTGGTTTTGCAGATAAAGCCAAATTTGTAATTCTTGTTTCAAGTTACTGAAGACATTGTGGAAGGAGGGCTTCAGACCTGTTGGAAGGAAGTGCATAGAGACCTGGGCTATTTGAAGTTAGGGTGAATTTCTGGGACAGGCAGACCTGAGGGGGAAGGCTTGCAGAAAAATTTGGGAGAAGCCTGTCCTTGCTTTGACAGATCAAACTTCTCAGAAGTTTGTGCAAGGAAGGACAAACATATCCAGACTGAGTCCAAGGGTGAGAAATGCTGAAAGCATTGAGTGACTGAGTCTGAGCTGACTTTTCAGAAGAATCTCTTTTTCCCAAACTATCTTGCTGTCTTGGGATTATGGCTGAGCATGATACCAGGCACCAAAGCTTTTCCTGGGGTACTTTTAGAAGTTAAAAGGAAAAATAAGAACAGGATATGTGAACATGAACCTCAACCAGAAATAGTTCAAGTACTTCTGCAGTGGAAGGGACATCTGAAGTGTACAGCCAGGATAGCTCTGATGTAGTAACAGGTGTTTTTCTGAAAAGATTACTTTATCCATTTAACTTGCATGGTGTAACTTAGGGACAGTACCTGGTGGTTTTGGTGTAGAACACCACAGATCTAGAGCTGATAGTTATCAAGCTATGGGGCTGTCTATAGTGCTTTGTGTATGTCTAGTTGGTTGATGTGCACTGCTGAATGATTCACAGCAGTGACTGATGCTGACATTCCACATATAAGCCAAGATACAATCTGTAAAAAGAAGAAAGTCTGCAGTTCCTAGAATGAATGCAGAAGTGATTTTTCTATGATGGAGGGAAGATCGTAACAGGATTGATTGTACTTGAAGCAGAATGCATCTCTTGCCATCCATGGGACTCTTTCAGATGCAGGCCGCTATACAAAAAATAATGAAAGATAATTCTAGCATATCTTCTCAGGAGAAAATGTTGGGCTCCTTGTTGTTGTTGTCGTATGTGAATTAATACAGAAAGCGATAATAGGACTTATTTTATGGGGGAAGAGGAAGAGATGAGCAAAACTGTACCAAGTTATCAATAGTGACTTCATAAGCTCAGTGCACTGTGACAGCTGTTTCAGAAATAGAGTTTTTCAAGGTTTTTTGCACAGAACTACAACCTTCTGTATCATCAGGAGTATACCAGATCTTCCTTTTTCTGAGAAGACAGCTTTTTCTTAAACAAGGCATAATTTTCTTGTCTTACTAATAGCATGTTGCAGATGGTTGGTTGTTACTGGAAAGTCAAAGATTTAACTCCTTGTCTGCTTGATTATTTTAAAGACAAGACCCCAAACCTACATTTTAAATATAAAAAAAAAACCATACCAAAACCAGGTGTTTCTTTTCAATTTTTAACAACACATCATTGTTTATGGTGACACTACAGTTATTGTGTAAAAGAGTGTTCTCTACATTGACTTGCTGCCTTTCGGTCATATGTGTCCCTGATATATTCAGTCAGTAATTCTCTGTGCCGTCTGATGGATGAAGTATGTAACACGAGTGTATAGAAAGATTAGGAACATGCATATATTCAAAGACCATGCTCAGGTGGAGAGATTTTTCTGTATTCTTAGTATGCTCTTTTTAAAACAGCTTCTTTTTCTTCCTCTTGTGTTTCAGACATTGACGAGTGTGAAAATGACTTCTACAATGGGGGTTGTGTCCATGAGTGTATCAACATTCCTGGCAACTACAGGTGTACGTGCTATGATGGCTTCATGTTAGCCCATGATGGCCACAACTGTCTCGGTAAGTAGTAAATATGGGCAAGACAGTTCCATTTCATGGCTGTGATAAGAAGGCCTGATTTGCTTGCTGTGTTTTGTGCTCTGGTATGTTTTCAGTAAGGACTTGAGCCAGATCACACAGAATAAGTTCAAACCTATCTGTTGATTCCAGTGTGCTTTAGACCAGACCCTTGAAGTTGGCACTCTTAATCCTAACATATTCAAATAAATTTGTCCATCTTTAACATTGCTAAAAAAACCCCTTGGCCTCCAAAGTCTATGATGGATATTTGGGCTTTTTAAAAAATAAATCTGTCCCATCCACTTAAATATACTTTGTCTGTTTCTTCCAACCTTTGTAATTGTAGTTCTATCTTTAAAGATCCCATCCCCCTTTTTTCTCTTTAAGGGTAATGTCATTCTAGGACATGCTGTATGAACATAAATTATATAATGTTAAAAGTGCAAGTGCAATGAAGGAGCGATTGGACAATAAAGCAGGGCAGAAGAAACAGTTATCAGTAATAGCTGGTTACAAAGGGGAGGGACACAGTCCGCCAACTGTACAAAGCCATGTTCAGAGCTGGAACTTAGTTGCTTCAGCAGTCTGAGGATTTGGGGATCTGGGTCTTTTTTATACGTGTCCATTGCTCTGTTTGAAATAGGTTGGGTTTATCCTATGTGCTAAAAAAAGCCTATGTTTTGTTTTGAAATTTCTTCACACCAATTACCTGGAAATTAACTTAGACTGCTAGATCCTTTTCTCCATACCTGCTTTCTTGGTAGTCATTTTAGTTAAGTCCTGGTGCCTAGGGACTGTCTTTCTCAATATGCCTGCTATAAATGCAATGACCAGTGTTTGCCTCAAGGTGATTGTTATAAAACAGTGTGGAAAATAGGTATTTTTTTCTGTGTCATGCAGCACTTTTACTTTGGTAAAAACTGAGATTCTTTGCTATGAAAATCAAGCAGTGAGGTAGTGAACCAGAAATAATAACAGTAACACCAGTCTACGTTCACTGAAGTTACGGAACAGCTAGAGTTTCTGAGCAAGGACTTGGTTAGCCTTTCAGTAGATGTATTTCCTGCTGGGTTCATTTTCAAACTGAATAATATTTGTTCAGATGGATTATATATCCTGACCATTGACAGACTTTTGACCTAAACTTGCAAATTTCATTTGTTATAGCACAGACTAAATAGATTTATTTGCCTCCAACTGAGGTGGTCAAATGATTAATTGTGCAAAATGTATTTCTTACACAAAGAACAGCCAGCCATTCATTTGAAAAAGAAAGAAAAATTCTATTTATACTAATGTTCATAAATATCTCTTAATAAAACAGGACACAAACATAATCAAATAGTTCAACTATTTGGAATTCAAATAACTGAATTTATGTTGTTTCAAACAGCTTGTTATTTTCAACCATTTCCAATGATTCCCATAGTAGTAGGGAAAAGTAGGTTAGCAATTATTAACAGCAAAAGGAATGATGTGATAAAAAAGGAACCCTTCAGAAGATCTGTGGGATTTCTTTTTTTGGACCCCTGCTGCCTGTGTGGTTGGTCTCTGGTCGTCAAACATACAAGATGGATTTAGCCAAATTTCTAATTTTCTTTTCAATAATTTTTATTCAGCCACTTTCTTTTCTGGGGATAAAGAAAAAAAGGCCTACAGTAATATAACCCCCTGTTCTTAACAGGTGGCTACCATTAAAAGTATTGATCCAAAGCTTACCAAGAGATCCTTCAGGTGTTTCAGAACTGGTGTCTGCCCATATTCATGGTGTACTCTCGGCTGACTTTTTGCATTACTCCAAAAATGTTAGGAACCGTGTTGCTTTTGAAAGAGGTTCAGTGAAAAAGATGAGTGGGAATAATAGCAAAGGATTCTCTCTCTTGTGGGTTAGAGCTTTAGGATGCTAAAAGAGGTCACAATTGCCTTTCTGATATTGACAGGTGGGACTGGGGAACTTTCTGTTCCTCAAATGCAGAGTGAATACTTGGCAACTAATGAATGGTCTTTGACATTTCTTAATAAAATAACCGCTTTTACCTAGAGGAACTGAAAAAGGCATCAAGGCATGTTCCTCTTTCTCCCTATTTTAAAATTGGGGTGAGTTTACTGAAGATGAAAGTGTCTAGTTTTAAGGTTTTAGACTGAAGTTTTTAATCCTGATAGTGGTCATGCAAATCCTGCTATCGCTGTCTGTTGTGCACAAACTCTGATTTGAGACACTGTCACTAAAAGAGGTAACTTAATTTCTCTGTCATCATTTGGTCCCTAGCTGGCTGCTGGCATTATCAGTTATCCTGAGTGCCGGGATAACCTGGTTTTGCCCGATTAGCACAGTGTGAGTTTTGAAAAAGGGGACATTCTACTCTTTTTCCTTGTGGAGTAATTGTATTTCCCTCATGAATGCTACCCGAAAAGTATAAATGCAGTTGGCTGTTTTTAGAAGGACACAGCCAGATCTCAAATCAAAACCAAACCTTGTATTTGCACGTGTTTAAATTAGGATTTAACTTTGGGGAAATTTTTCCCAAAATGTCAAAGTTGGTTAGCTTTTTCCCCATGTTTCCCCATGTTTAGCTTTTTCCCCCCCCTTTTTTTTTTTTCCCCCATGAGGAAATTAGACATTGAAAGGAATTAAAGTTTGGATGAGTCCACTGTTTTCCACCTGTTCTTGCTTTTTGAGAAACCACTTATTTTTCGTGGATTACAAGGAGACAAAGAATTCTTCATAAGATTGACAACAATGTTTTTCACCTTTCAGTGCTGTCTTTTACTGATTTCTGTGCACACACACACACACACACCCGGAACAGAACTATTAAAATGAAGATTGCTAATTCAACATGTTGCAATTAAGTCTGTATACACATTAAGTAGGGCTGTAATGGCTCTTGTATAGAATTCTATGATTTCCATAGAATTTGTAGATGAACTCTTAAAACTCGCAGTAGGTTGATTTTAAAAACCCTGCCTGAACCACCTTCTCATACAGCTCCGTGGATGTGGATGTGCTTGGATAGAAGATTTCCTAGGAGTCACCCAACATCAGACCACGCTTCCTACTTCTTCCCCATCCTTTGGCCTTCCAGGCATTACTCTGGCGCCCATTTTGTCAGCACGTGGGGAGCCAGGCAGCAAGAACTCTTAGAGGGCAATTCAACTGCCTAACCGTAGGAGCCTCATGCTGGTGAGCCTGGAGCTCAAAGATGCAATGTGAGATCCACTGGAGTAGATTGGGAGTGTGCGATGGAGGCTAGACGGGATAATATAAGGAATCTAAAATGGCATCTGACTCCGATGTTTAGACAGCTGAGTTGCTGTCTCAGTGACTTGGGCTGCATTTTATCGTGCACACGTCACCAGAAATTTTTGTCTGGTGTTTTCAGATAGAAGGCCTAGCTATAGAACCCCAAGGCAGTTCACTGATAGTCCTGTAGGCCATCTAGGAACCGTTAGGAAGCAGATTGCAATGGATAAGAAGACCGTTATACTGGGGTTTCTGCATCTCATGCTTGCTGAAGTCTATGCAGAATCTTAAGCCATCTCTTCCTGTCAGGGTGTACATTCCTTTTTAAACATTCTCTGAATTTCTTTCAAATAACATCAGTATAGCAAGATGATTGCAGTCTTCTTTATAAATACCAAACTTAAGAGTATTCACAGCTAATTAGATCAGATACAGTTGGCAGGTTAAGTGTTTGTTCCTGGTTCTTGTTTCAGCATTTCTCTCTTTCTTTCTAATCAAGAGAAATTTCTTATTTATTTGTTGGGAGAAGGTGTTTGGTTAAGAATTCATGGCTAAAATTTGTACTGGAAAATGTCCAAAACTGTCCTTAGGGGAACTCGACTCACCTTCTATTTGACATTTTTATTGAGGAATTTCTCTAATATAACATGAAATGACACCACAGGGAATTCAAACTATGATGAGATCCTTGTCTGGCTACAAGTAATTTATTTTAGGACTGTAATCACTTGAAATAGCAGTAGTTCTTTCTCAAAATTACTCTAAATTCTACTCAGTGGATGCAAGACTAATATTTTGTCTCATGCAATAGATTTTCTTTATCCTTCATTTGAAACCAGTCATGAAATAGTTTCCCTCTCATACATGAAATACCAGCCTGATTTTTTTTTTAATAAGTAATTAGCTCACTGGTCCAGATGTTCTTTCCTATTCGATCATCTTGTCGCCATGATCTTACTGATAAATTGATTTTTCCTTCTTTGTGTTTTTCACATGTTGAGGCATGCTAATAGCTTTTTTCTCTTGCCTTTAGGAGAGATTATGGCATAACTGACCATCCTTCCTATTAATGCTAAACACTTAACCATCTCATTTGTAGTAAATCAGATTCTGTTCCACAAAGTATCAATGGGTAAGACTTACGCTTTTAAAACTGGTTATTCAAAATACACCCCCTGCTTTGAGTTAGCTTGACACTTTAAGATGTTAATTTGCCTAATTTTTTTACTTTATTGTTTTAATATTGAGTAAGAAAACTGGACTTTTGCGGATGTGTAAGTGCATTATTGATTGGAGGCCTCTTTGGCAATCGGGCATACTTGTGCTCTGTCTTGATGTCCTCTTGGGGGATTTCATAAGACAGCAAATAGCAGAGGTGGTAGGTTGAACCTGGTGGTGCATTTGTACGAAGTAACATGTGTGATGGTGAGGATGCCATAGAGAAGGCTTGAGAATTTGTCCTCCTTTTTAGTGAGAATTTCAGAGGAGCTTGGCATAGCTACCATTATGGCAATTCCAAAATGTACCTAGGTGGGTAAAAGAGTTCCCTGCACTTTTTTTGCTTTATTTTCATAGCATCATAGAATCATTAAGGTTGGGAAAGACCCTTGGGATCATCGAGTCCAACCATCAGCGCTAATCTACAGAATTCTCCCCTATACCATAGCCCTCAACACCACATCTAAATGACTCTTAAACACGTTCAGGGATGGGGACTCAAACAACTCCCTGGGCAGCCAATTCCAGTGCCTGACCACTCTTTCTATGAAGAACTCTTTCCTAATGTTCAGCCTAAACCTGCTGCAGCTTGCAGCCATTCCCTCTCATTCTATCACTAATTAACTGTGAGAAGAGACCAGCACCAACCTGTCTAGGATATCTTTTCAAGTAGCTGTAGAGAGCAATGAGGTCTCTCCTAGCTATGTCTTCCTCAAACGAAACAGTCCCAGCTCCCTCAATCGCTCTTCATAAGATTTATGCCCCACACCCTTCNGTAGAGAGCAATGAGGTCTCTCCTAGGCCCTGTCTTCCTCAAACTAAACAGTCCC
>VZTM01009943.1:0-20816 GCA_013400555.1 Jacana jacana | reverse complement strand
GAATCCAGCTCCTGTCGGTCACTGAGTCCAGCCTGGGACGTTTATTGATGCTGCTGGGGACGTGATCGTCGTCCTGGAAGCCTGATATGGTTTTGTATAGACTCTATACTTTTTTTATCCTTTCTTTTATACTTTTTAGTTTTTCTTTTTATTTTTTATTATATTATAATTATTCATTAAAGTAATTTAGTTTTTATCTAAACTCCTGAATCTCTTAATCCTTTCCTCTCCTCTCTTTTCCTTAGTGGAGGGGGGAGGAGGGGTTATCATCTGTCCGATTAGTCTAAACCACGACAAGGAGCTAGAGCCCCAATCCACTGCCACCTTGCTTCTGAAGAGAACAAAGATGGAAAATAAATAGCACACCTTGAACTGGTTTACTTCCTATTGCTTACACACCTCTGCCCAGCAGCTAAGATTCATCAGTTTGAGCATTCAACACCCTGTTCAGGCTCTACTTCTGCCTGTTGAGGTTGGGTTTTCTTTTTAAAAAATCTACAACAGAAGTAACTCGTTTGCAGCCGGGAGTGTTTGCTGCTCAGCACCAGGAGCGGGGAGGGGCGGCCACCAGGCTCCTCCCGGTGCCGATGTTGGGGCACCACCCGGCGGCACAGAGCGGCCCTGCAGAGGCTGCCGGGGGCGCAGCCGCCACCGCCTCTTCTCACACTGGCTTTTGGGATGAAGTAAAGCAGAGCTGAGTGCACCTTGTCCACCCTTAAAGCCAACAGTAACTCTTCAGAGTAATGTTTTCATAGATTTTTGTTTTTCATCTCTACAAACCCCTGCTGATTCTTTATTGCTCCCAAGCATCGCCAACTCTTGGCTTCATTGGTTTAATAAAGCAGTCAGACGTGTAGCTTATATGTCATTTTCTCAGTTCAGTGAAAGTTCTGTAGTGAAGAAAGAGGCAGTAGTGATAATATTCAATAGAGAGCAAAAATTGCTTCCTGATTGTAAGTTGACACAACTCGGTATGTTCAGAGAAACTCTGATGCATGGGGAGAGATGCTCATAATCTATATGTAAATCCTTCCTTAGGAAGTTGAGAGCTAAGATGTTGCCAAAAAAGACCCCTCTTGAAATAAAATTAATATAGACCCACCCAATTAAACATGCCTTCTAGTTCATGAAGAACTAGATCTTCAATAACAAAGAAAGAATGAAACACGACAGTGTTGAGCACAGAAAAGTAAGGGAGGGGGGATTTTACGAAACAACCAAGAAATCCTATGGGCTATTTTGTTTTTCAGTTTACTCTGAAGTGTGAAACACACGGTTCTTAAAAAAAAACAACAGATCAAAACAAACCATTCCAACTGTAGACTCTTGCCTTCATGGATAAGTCATAAACTGTAATCTGTACTCATTCCGATTAGCCGCCTCACTCTCAAACTCACAGTTTACTCCTGATTTTCACTTTAAACTGTATTAACAGGGTGCAAAAAATAAATTACTTTCTGGAGTTGGTAGTCCACAAAAATGGCTCCGAAGGCATGTGGCTTGTAATTTATCTAAAAAATACTTAATGTAATAGGAAAACTGATGCTGGAAGAATTAAGTAAGAATAATGTTTCGAATCTAAGTGGCTAGAAGAAAAGGAAGAAAGGTATCTGCACACCCGGAAAGAACAAGAATGCCTTTGTGTGTCCTCCTTTCAGACCCATTTTTGTGGGGGGAAAGGGGTAAAAATTCCGTTGCACAATTCAGAACTCTGGACAACCTGGGCCAGGGTCTCACTACCCTCACAGCAAAGAAGTTCCTTCTGGTATCTCATCTCAACCTCCCCTCTTCCAATTTGAAGCCATTACCCCTTGGTCTGTCACTCCACTCCCTGACAGAGTCCCTCTCCAGCTCTCCTGTAGCCCCTTCAGATACTGGAAGGCTGCTCTAAGATCTCCCCAGAGCCTTCTGTTCCCCAGGCTGAACAACCCCAGCTCCCTGAGCCTGTCTTCACAGCAGAGGTGCTCCAGCCCTCTGATCATCTTTGTTGCCCCCTGCTGGGCCCCTTCCAACAGGCCCATGTCCTTTCTGTGTTGAGGACTCCAGAGCTGGACAGGTGGGGTCTCATGAGCACAGAGCAGAGGGGTAGAATCACCTCCCATGACTTGCTGGCCATGATTCTTTTGATGCAGCCTAGGATGGGGTTGTCTTTCTGGGCTGCCAGTGCACACTGCTGGCCCATGGTGAGCTTCTTATCCACCATTATTCTTTCTCTTCAGGGTTGCTCTCCAGCCATTCTCCACTCAACCTGTATTTGTGCCTGGGATTGCCACGTCCCAGGTGCAGGACTCTGCCCTTGGCTTGGTTGAACTTCATGTAATTTGCCCTCCAGCCTGTTCAGGTAATTTGACTCAGCACCTTATTAGAAGGGGTTTTGGTCTGGGTGTACATCTGGCCACTGCAAAGCAAAGGGGTGGTAGCAGGGAGAAGTGACTGCTCAGGTAGCAGGGACAAGGCTCAGAAGCTCTAATGCAAAGTGGGTATGTGTGGCAGGAGTAAAATTCTGAGGTGCAGAGAAAGCAAATGACTTACCCAGAGTAGCATAAGAAGTCTGGGGGGGCTAAAGTCAAAGATGGGAGCCAGGCCTAGCAAGGGAGGGTCTCTGATTTTTTTTTCCTCTATTCTCTAGAAACGCTGGTTTTAGCTCTGGCAACTGACTGAGACCTTAGCAAAGATCATTCTAAATTTTGCTTATGCAGTTTCTGGGAGATCATTGCAAAGTTGTGAGCTTTTATTTCTGTCATGCGCAATGGATTAGTTTGTTTTTATTTATGTTTACTTTTCCTTGTGCTGTATAGTGCTTCAGCACTTTTGCTGTTGCAAAAGGGCAGGACTGCAGCTTCTCCCTTCGTAAAGTTCTTCCTGCTTCAAGGAACATTTAATTTCAGTTTTTAGTGGCTGGGCTTCATTGCCGGAAATGACCGTAGTGATTGAAGTTCCTCACAGCCCAAACACAGAGTTGACTTGCAGCTTGTTGTGCTAAGGAAATACTTCATAATCCGCGGTGACTTTCTGCACTGGGAAATATGCAAAGCCCTGGTGCACATGAAAGCACAGGCCTGCAGTCCCAGCCGCCTCCTGAGGAGCAGAATTATGGAGCTACTGCAGCACATGTGAGACAAGGTCCCTTCGTGTCTGTGTCAAGGAATGCTCCAGCCAAGAGACAATATCTTATAGCTGCTGTGCTGTGCTATGCAAACTTAGTGAATTTCATGGACTGGTTCATTGTACCAGGTGAGAGCCTATTTTCTCCTTCAAAGGAAGAAAAAGTTACTTTCTCATCGTCTCTACCCACTCTGTAGTTATAAGTCTTTTCCAAAGCAAGGATGTGCTTTATGTCTTTTTAATATTTCTCACTTAACTGCTTTAGCCTGTTGGTCATACTCTTAATGAAACTTCCAATTATAAATCTTGAAAGACCAATAAAGGATGTATGTAGTTATCAGAATTCTTACACAAATCAAGTCTGTTAAATGCTTAAGATTCATATTTTAAAATCGAAGTCTCTTATAAACAGACTTCATTCTGAGCACCTAGTCTGTTTTTGTGACCAGGTTCCAGAGGCTGCTGCTTTTTCTAAACATCACTTTACCAGGCCTTCTTTGGATTTAGTAGATTAGATATGGCATTCCCTTATCTGAGGAATAGTGACGCGCTTTCCCCCATTGAAAGTACAAAAATTATGTTATCTTTGTACAAGGTGGTTAAGGGGGGGCTTAACTTCCTCATGATCTGCTGGAGTTTGTGTGGTTTCTGCAATGAGGAGTGTAGTAACATGATTGTGTAAGGAGAGCGGAGACTCACTTCCTTAAGCATCAGCTACCAAATTCACAACTTGTTCTCTCATAAATGACATCTTTCTTCCAAGATGTGATTTCTGATATTGTTGTGGGTGGTTTTTTGGTTTGTTTGTTTTTGTTTGTTGTTGGTTTTTTGTTTTTTTCCTAGCCATGAACAGTCAAGCGTGGCTTCTGATAAACTGGTGGGAAACCTATGGTTTTTCCTCCCGTGTAAACTGTGGTCTGTATAAATTCTGTTTGGTGTCACTCCTAAGTATCTACCATGCTTCCAGAGATCTGATTTATAAATTGGAAGGAAATCTTTGTTGCAAGCTTGCTTTATTTTCCTTCTGAGTGGCCTGGAAATAGTAAATGTTTTAAAACCTTGAAAAAACCCCAAAGGACAGGTTGTTAAATTTGGAATTAATATCTACCGACAGTACACACACTAATTATTTTTACTGCTTAGACCATTCAGAAATTTAAGACATTTGGTCGATAGCTGTAAAAACTGAGATGCTAGTAGGTCTAGGAGTTTAAGCTTAAAAAAGCTTTTGAACACTTCTTAACCACACATATAAGAGGGAAGGAAACAAGTACGAGTGCGTGCTGAATGATACCGCAAGACTGATAGCTGAAAACTTCAATGTATGAGTTCTGTTGTCAAGTAACTTTCCCTGGAGAAGGGCAGGCGACAGGAGAGGATGAAAGTATCTTCGAGCAAGAACTGGAACGCTAGAATGATGTGCACTTAGAAGTATTAAGTGTGAGCAGTCGTTTGGCTCATTGCAGCATTTGAAGTCGTATACGTGCTAAGAGCTTAAAATTTTCAAGCAGGAAAGCTTACCTGCTTGTTAACACGCTCTGTTTCTTTTGAGTGAGGTACCTTCAGGGACACATAAGAATTCAAACANCTGCATTGCAGAGTTCCTGCATCAGTACTTTTGAGTTTGCTGATATGCGCAAACTTTTGTTAAATATAAGTTAAGAAGAAAGTAAAGAAGGAGAGGCTTGAGTATTAGTTTAATAGTAAGCTGGTGGCCGTCAGGAAGCTGTGGTTGCCAGGCAGTTTTGCTTACAAGCTTTCACAGAGTTTGCATCAATCATCACACAGAAAGCAAGCTCTTCCACTTCATTGTCTGCTGGAATTGAGTCTTCAGTTTGTTAAAAATGGTGATTATGCAGACTTTCCCCCCTCTGATCTGTTGCCCTGTTCCAAACTCTTCAGATCAATGCTTTGTAACTTGTCAATAACAGATCTGGTGAGTTATTTCAGTTACGTGGAGGGGATAACATTTTAATGGTGCTCAGTGTGAAAGTTAGTTGGAGATGAAGTTGTGGTTCGGTTCAAGTCTTGTCTTAGCTGTGATCTATGCTGAATACTCAATAATCCGGAACTGAAATTCCTGTAACATAGTATAAGCGTGTTGATAACTGACTATCACAAAGAATACATTGTACTGATTTGCTTTAATGATGCAAAATGTTTTAATGAAATCATTGACAGGTTTCAGAGACCATTCGGATGACCCTAAATGCAGAATATGTTTGGGAGTGATAGAAACAGCTATAAAACCTCTGGTGCTGCTGTTAGTTTAGACCATCTTCTAACCTAATCTCTTCTAACCTTTTCCCACAGTTTTTAAATGGCTAAAAATCCAGATGGAATTTCTACCAGCTGCTTGTCACATAGAAACGGTCACTTTTGGGTGAAGTTTGTCTGTTGTTGTCACCACTGAAAATGTTCATTTGTAAATCTTTAGTTATCTATATCTCACCTGATCTCTGCAAAATTGTAATGGAAATATGAACAGTTACATGACCAGAACCACGATTATTTATAGTGTGGGAAGAATATTGAATTCTCTGTGTGTCTGTGCTTGTGGTAGAGTACCGGTTTACGTGTGAACTACCAAGCTAAGTGTGCTGCAGTTCTTGCAAGCCCTGTTCGTGAAACAAATCTTTGAGTTGGCAAATGAATAGCACTAGAAGGAATGAGCAGGGTACTTTGCTGTCATTCAACGTTTGACTCTGTTGCAGGCATCCTGTTAGATATCCAGAAATACTTCAAACTTAGTGATGGGGATACAGGTCTGCTGCAAACAGGTAATAAGATCTCTTCAGATAGTTTATTTTGCCTTGCATCCATGTGAACTGTTCCTAAAATACAGTCTAGTTACCCTTTTCTTCTAGTTCCTTCTTGTGTGTGGTATTGCTCACTTCCACTTGTGGGAGGGCTGACTATAATGCAAAACTGAAAGTCTTTGGTTCAGGGAAGACTGGTGTTGAGTCCTTCAAGAATCCCACAGTATGTGATTCACAAAGATGAAAAAAAGGGTATATTTCTCAAGAAATAGAACTTGAGCAATTCGTATGTGTTTTACTTTTGTATGGGGGCTATTGAATCTGCTTTGATCTTTTTCTAAATATCAGTTGACCTAGTAGTTCTACAAACTCAGCCTGCCTTTAAGAATCTGCCCTGAAAAGTAACTTGAGTGTGTCTGAGGGGTGGGGAGTGCATATGATAAAAATAATTTGACCGATATTGTCTTTGCCTCTTCTTGGATTTCCAGTGTTCATCTTGTGTTACATGTTGGCTGCCCCCATCTTTGGATACCTCAGTGACCGGTACAATAGGAAGATAATCCTTGGAGCTGGTATTTTCTTCTGGTCTGGTGTAACATTGGGCAGTTCGTTCATCAATGAATGGGTATGTTGCTTTTTTAGAGGGTATCATGAAAATAAGCTGCATATGTCTTGCAGGGGTTGGTAGACTCCTTCTGTGATCACTTTTAGAAAAGCACATCACGTTTATGATTCCCTCTGGGTGTCATTCTAAGTGTGGAGAGTAGGAAGCGCAGCAGTGGAATGCGAGGGAGGCAGGTGTGAGCGGAGGTGGTACATTCAATCCACTGGAATGCATCTCTTGGATACTAAGCTAGCTTTCTTGCGTGGCCTTTTGTGGACTATAATATGTCTTTTACCTGCAGTATTACTGGATATTCTTCCTTTCACGGGGACTAGTTGGCGTCGGCACGGCCAGTTATTCCACAGTAGCACCTGCCATCATTGCAGACCTGTTTCAGGAAGGAAAAAGGACCACAATGCTGTCTGTCTTCTATATCTTCATTCCAGTGGGAAGGTTGGTTTTCTTGCTAATAATTTATCCGCCTTTTGAATTTCTGGCTGACCGCACCTGCATTCGATATGCCCTGAGCCTTCATTAGATACATTTGGATGTATATCTGCATTGTCTCGTGCAAAAGAATTTGTCACCTGCTTAGCATGTCTACACAGAGCTAGTTAGGCTTACTTCTGTGTTTACCTTGAAGAAAAAAATTGGGTTTTTTTTCCGCCAACATTTTTTTAGGGAGAATTAAAAGTCTGCAAAACCAGTAGGCTTTGAATAAAATATTGAATCAATTCTAACAGAAGTAAGTACATGGGGACTTGATAATTTATTTCTGGGTTTTGGAAGACAAAAGCTTTCAAATATTTGTTTACTTGACAAATATTTCAAAAACCCTACATAAGCATCTCCCAAGGCACTTCCCTTTTCTCTTCTAGTCAAATTGATATTGTGTCTGAAGAAGAGATGGAAAAGGGCTTTTTAAGTGGTTGGAGGCATACTCTGTTAGAGCAGGCAGCCAAGGATGAGCCCAGAAGGCAGGTTAAAACTAAAGGAATTCCTGCAGGGTTTAATTCACGTGACTAACACAAAAAAGAGTAAACAATAAACTGCTTTGTAGGCTGTCTGATGTGGGTTTACTATGTCATTCGCCTGAATATGTGTTCCCTGGGACATCTGGGACGTTGCCACCATCTTGCCTCTGCTCTGAGGAGGTTGGACTCTCTTTTCATAATGGCTGGGGAATAGACCTTCATAGAACGTGAGAGTCGTTTCTCTTTATCCATTTTAAAAACTATGACAAAAGGCTTCTCTGTGCTCTCCTTAGCTGGCAAGTCATGTGATTTCAGCCAGCAAGAATTCATTAGTGCCTCCTCATTTTCCCTTTCTGTTGCTTACAGTGGTCTCGGTTATGTCCTAGCAGCTGGCATGGCAGATGTCACAGGTGACTGGCACTGGGCATTCAGGGTGAGTTCTTCACTTTCACTCATTGGGCTGTAAAATCAGAATCATCACTGGGGTTTGTGTGACTCGTGTTTGTTGCGTTAAAGAAGGTGAACAGTGGAAAGATTTTTCTCCTGTCTGACTGGTCATGAACTCGTTTAAGAGAACTCTTCCTGCTGGACAAGTGGAAGATTATGCCCAACTCTTGCAGAATGAAAGCAAGTGTAGGTGAAATTGTACAGCAGCCAGGGCAGGTGCTGACATTCCTCTTACCTGAGGGCGCACCTGGAATGGCTGTCAGTGCACCAAGACCTCCTCAAGCAAAAGAAACTGAAGGTAAAATGATGATTATACTGGTAGTACCAGTATAATTCTTCAGGAGAATATAGAGATCATTTTCTGAAATGCTGTTGGGAACAACTTCTATTATTTGAGGGTTTCAGGAAAATAACACCTTCTGATCATGTCATCGTGGTGTCTCTCCATACTGAACACCTAGTGCTTTGGAAGTATTTTGTCAGAGCCTCCTAACTTATCTACAGAATTAACTAAAGGAAAGAACGTTTGCAGGAATAACAGTCTGACGTTACTTAGATAACACTGATGACTGTATCAGTGATTCCTGCATTTGTGGCCGGAGTACTACGGTAGTTTTCTTTCTCCACATGTTTTTCTCCAAAATCAGCGGGAGTGATCACGTATCTGTACGATGGGGAGGGACGATCTATTATCTTTCCTCCAAAGTCACCATAAATCACCAAATTAACTCTTATTTCGAAATCTGACCTACAAACAGCAAGTCCCGTTTATTTCTGAGTATAACTGTTCAGAATTTCTCCAATATGTAGTTCTAATGCTGAATTTGAATTGCTGTGGAGTTTTCACTCTAAGAAAAAAAGGCATCCTTGATCTAACCATCCTCGTGTCTACAGGTAACTCCTTGCATGGGAGCTCTAGCACTGGTTCTTCTGATTCTACTGGTCCCTCACAGGATCCAGAGGAGGACAGCAGCACACAGAGCACTGAGCATCTCCGGCACAATACGAGTAGCAGCTGAGAAATCAGGCGGACACAGAACTGCCAAGACTACTTGGTGTCAAGATGTCTTATCCCTTGCCAGGAAGTAAGTGATTTTTAGTGACAGTTTCCCTCCATTGAGGAATGACCATTCCACTATTGAAAACACAACCTTCAACTCCCGCTCAGCTCCTTTGTATTGTATGTCGTATACAAAATGATTGAAATACCATCGACAAAAATCTTTCTTCCACTTTAGCAAGAGTGCTACACAAGAGATTAAAAACTTCTTTGCTTCTGCAGTCCTCCCATTTTGAGGAGGGAGAAGGAGGCAAAGTTGGGATAGCAGTGTGCTCCTATTTAAATCCAACATTATTATTTACTAAGCTTCCCTTTCCCTCTTGCGGAGGGTAAGCTAGATTGGTAAAAGTACATATTTTGCAGGTGTAACTTTATCCACAATTCTTAGTGCTTGAGGGAGGTTGTATCAGAGCATATCTTAGGCAGTTTTTATATGGTATTTGTGAGACTGGTGTGCCTCTGATACAAGAGGTCAGCATCTGTAGGACCCTAATATAGTTTATAAAGTGTTTTGACCAGCTAACCTGAGGCTGGCAGATGACCTCTTTCTTTCAATTACAGAAAAATTAAATCAATGCCAGCCGACCTAAGGGACGGAGTAAAATACTGTTTTCAGCAGTTTCTCACGCCTGTTTCCCCGCAGCCCATGAAAGCCCTGGCCAACGGCAGGGAGAAAGCATTGGATGTGGTAGGAGAACAGCAGGTGTCGCTGTGCAGCTGCGCCAGAGCCTGCTGCACACCCGCCGCTTCCCCTGGGTCCCAATTCAATGCTTCGAGTTTAAAGATTTGCCTTCCTGGGACCTTGGCTGTCTTTGGAATGTTCCTCTTCTAGAGGATCCAGTGTTTTCTAATTGACAATTAAACTTGCATCCTGTCTGCATCCAGAACAGCAAGTACGAGACTGTTGCACCACAGTTTGTAGGCAGTACAGTCTGAAGTGAAAAAAAAATAATGAACTTTCCTGCATCAAAAATGAACCTTTCTGCCATTTGAACAACTAGACTATCATCAAAGTTAATTTCCTCCATACGTGTTCCGTACAACTTCCAGCAATGTTGTAAAAATAGATTTCAATTTTTTTTAGCAATTGATTTCCAGAGGATAATAACATGCAGCCAAAACCCAGGGAGTTCAAGAGCTGTTCACAGGATCAAGAATTAGGTTCATATCTTAACAAATCCTCTAGAGTGGTGGCCACCTGGTCATTTGCAGCATTTTTACTTAGCTTTAAGATTTCATACCTCCCTATTGACCTCCAAGAAGACTTTCTCCTAAACTATTAATTAGAGAGAGACTAGTGAAAAGTAAATTTTCTCATAGAGCAGGGCAAGAGGGAGATAAGATTTGGACAGTTTTTAAAAGTACTTTTTGTCTGAAAACTTGCTGTGAAAACTGAGTCTAAATTTACTTACTTGGGTACAGCTAAGAACTGCTTCAGCCGCTGCATCTTAAGTTTGGAACATTCAGATGTTACTCTCATTTATATTGGTCACACAACTTAAAACCATCCTGAGGCATTTAGACTTGCACATGGAACACTTTCAGCTACTAAGCCATCAAACTCTTTCCCACTCTCTATTGTTCTAGTTCTGCCCTCAAAAGTTTCACTGCAATTGTTTTAGCAGAGGTTGGCAATGAGATCTGCAGAAGCCAGCACTGAGGTTTACCATGAAATCAGTAGGCTGTACTCCTTGCTCTAATTAGAACTTTACTATGGAAGTTTGTAGATAAAGTCTCATCAAATTTCATATCTCCAAGGGGGTGCATTTTGATTATATGATGATGAAATTATTCTTTCTAATATCTCTCATTTCTTTCTTTCGACTTTCAGTTGGAGTTTTGTCTGGTCTTCGCTGGGTCTGACTGCCATGGCCTTTGTTACTGGAGCCCTGGGAATGTGGGTACCGATGTTTCTCTACAGGGCTCAGGTTGTCCAGGGTCTTGTCCCACCATGTCTCCAGAAATCCTGCAATCCGTCTAATAGGTGAGGTGTGCACAATTGCTGAAACACACTTGGAAACACTGCTTAATGCTAAGTGACTGTTTGTTTCCAAAGGCAGAGGGTGGGATGTGACAGTGGGCCCTTCTGGGGAAGGCAGTTGGGTGTGACTGTTAGATTAGATTGCTTCCAGGTATGCTGTGACATTCCTATTTGTTTGTTTCTAATCAGTCAGTTAACTGGAAAAATGCTGCCAGCCCTACTTAAGTAAAGTGGAGAGAAGCAGTAGCAGGGACACTTGCAGGGAAAGGAACAGCTTTAGCAAGGCAACTTCAGTTGACAATTGACTCTGCACCCCAAGCTACTTAAAGACCAGTTTGTTTTTAGATCCTGTATCTTGGTAATTTTCCTGTTACTTTCTTAGTAACAGGATAAGTTAGTTTGGATTTAAAACTGACCTGGCCAACACAGCAGTATTGTGACTCCCAGCGTAAAGCAAGCTGGATGAATTCTGTCTAGATTCACAGCGTTAACATCAAAACAGGATAATTTGGTCTTGTGAGTAGCTGCCAGCAGAGCTCCACTCTACCGAGGCTGTCTGGACTAAAAGAGATTGATTCATGAGTAAGCATCAGATGTTGAATGGGCAAGGGGAATTTACACCAGGAGTGGAATTCAAAGTAATCATCATATAACTTCTGAGAGATTACTTTTCCCCAGCTACAAAAGGAATTTTTTCATTACAGTGTGTTAGCCAGAACAGAAAAAATGTATTCACTGTTCCTTTTGAGCCTTCATGGCTGACCCCAGTAACAGTGAGCACTGGGACACTTTTCTTAGACTCCCTACCAGTGGCCTCCATATGAGTCTCCCTGTCTGTTCTGGAGATAACCCAAATACGGTTGCAGTCTCTATTATGATGAATTTCCAAGAACTAACCAGTTACCACATTGTCTTTCCAGGTAAAGACAATTGAAGGGAAAAGTGACAATCACACCTTGAGTGTATCCTCTGGTAATGGTGTTCTTTTGCTTGTCTGCAATGGAATAGCCGAGTCAACTCAAAAGTGATTTCTGAATTGTAGTGTAAATCAGCTGGACTGACTAGTCATCCACAAGTACTTCAATGGGAAAGGCAATTGCCCCTCGTGGATGCCACCTTTGGCACGTTGTTTAATAGCCAATAATGCTGAGAAAGGCAGTGAACTCAGGAGTTTGGCTCAGGGTAGGCAGAGAAGAAAAGGAAGCTGAGCAGTTTAGATAGAGTTATAATACTTCCTTTATTCAGCTGAAGGTGTTAGCCTGTGTCTTGTTTTCTACTCCACCTTCTGAATTATTATTCCACGGTAGTGTTGCCAGACCAGATATGTCTTCAGGGGAGTAAAATGGAGCACCTGATAGCTTAACCTCATGTACTGCTTCTTACAGGCTGCTTTAAAAATAACCTTGGCATAAGCTGGTGCCAGGAGCAGCATAAGGCTGGTTTTAGACTGTTAATCCATGGGGATAAAGGAACATAATATAAATGACTATGTCAGACCTGTAACTGACGGTGCTGGAAGAACTGAGCTGTGCATTCCCAGGGATGCTTTAAGGACACTTTCCCCCAGCTATTCGGCAGTTGTAGGATTTGTTTAGGGATCAGGGTTGTGTCACTTAGAGTCCGTGGAAATACAAATTCAAATGGCACCACAGCTGACTCGGGTCTCAATCCTTTCAAGGTAGATAAATAGGTGGTGTGAAATCACTTTTTGGTCTTTTTGCGGACACTTTCAAACAGATTGGATGGATGAGTGTTCTTAGCCCCCGAAAAATGCCAGAGGAGCCTTTCCACAGGACTGGGTTTTGTACTTTCCTACTCCCTGTCAATTGAACTGTGAATTCAGTTTTCACTGTTCTTTTTGGTTTTTTTTTTGCTCAGCTGTAGCTTTATCTCAGCTGCAGATTACAACACAAGAATCTTCTAGACATAATTCCATGAATGCTTTGATCAACTAATGTCACCTTGGAACTTGCCTCTTCCGTACAAATCTCTAAGATAGTTATATGGTAGGTGTTTCCCGTAGTCAGAGAAGTGACTCATCTCAGCTGTGCTAACTAGAGGGGTATAATTTAGATATATCTAAATCCATGTGATGGGCTCTCTTCCAAGAGAGCAGATTGTGATACAGGGTTATTCCATCTGTTTTAGGGATGCCTGGGTAGATCAGTTCACAGGGTAACTGAGATGACTGTATCTCCATTAAATCACTGGATGTCCAAGCCAGGTCATACTGAGAAGAGTTCTCCTCGAACCTGGGTGCACAGCACCTGCTCTGTAAACGGGAAAGTGTCTGCTCCAAAAGACAGAGCCTCAGCCGCAGAGACACAGCTTCAGCTGAGGTTTAGGATTACGTCCATTTAGGAGTGGGAGGGTTAGATCAAGTGGAATTAAAATTCAAGTTCCCCCATTAGATTCCTCTGAAACTAAATGTATAAGCTAACACCATTTCTCCTCCACAGTATGGTCTCACTAAGCTCAGTTGAATCCTTTGCTTTGTCACCAGCCTAATATTTGGAGGCATCACCATAGGGACAGGGATCTTGGGTGTCATTGCTGGGGCAGAAGCTGCAAGAAGATTGAGGAAGATAAACAATAAAGCTGATCCTCTGATCTGTGCCACAAGCATGTTTGTTTCTGCTCTCTGTCTCTACATAGCTCTGATGGTCGCCCAGACAAGCATCCTTTCCACTTTTGTAAGTGCCAATTGTCTATTGTTACGAAAATGTCTTTTGGGATCCTGGGGAGAATGGGAGGAGGGAACTGGCTTTTGCAGAATTCTCTGTAATCTTCTAGACCATTAAGAGATTTCAGTGACTTGTGACAGGGTGGCCTGCTAGCTAAGCACTGTGCTATTGCTCCAACAGTGCCCACAGCTGCGGTCTGTCCTTTGAGAGCCACCTTGTGCATTGCTTGTTCTGGTAAAAAGGGGCAGGGGGAGCATTACAAACTGGGTCTCGGGACCTATGGAGTCTGCACACATTAAAAAAGAGAACAGGAAGCCTGTGTAGGTAGCGGCGTAAAGCTGCAGTGTTCTTTATCCAAAGGCGTCAAGGAAGCCTTAATCTTATGTTAATTTTTAATGCTATGTGACTAATTTAGTATTCTTATTTATTTTTGCTCTCTGAATACTTAAAGATTGTTGTACTTGTGACAGTACAATGCAGACAGTACAGCTAAGAATAATTTAGCCGTCACCTTCAAAGCCCCAAATCACTAAATGATCTTCAAAGTCTACCTTTTGGCAAAGCGAGCTGAAGTATAAATCACTTAAATTCTGTTCTCAGTAAAGGGGAAAACAGACACTTCTTAGGAATGATGAATAGTTCCCAAAAATCCCTGTGAGAGGGAACTGGAAGTAAACCTTATTTTACGTGTAATCTGGTAACAGCTAGAGAAAGCTTCGAGGCTTTTTCCCTGTGACTCCATAGCCACGATTAACATGATTAGCCTAAATAAGAGGATGTAAAAGTAATTACAGGAATCAAAAGTTCTCTGCAAAAGGTTACTTTGCAGGTGTTTTTTTTTCTTTCTAAGAATAAAATTATTCAAAGAGGTTACATTTACCACTAGAGCTGCTTAACTATGGTCTCCTCTGGTGCCAACCGTGCCTCTCCTGACTTACTGAGGAAGATCTGCTGCTAGTCATACTGGTGTAAGAACTGGAGTGCTGCGCCAGCTGGTGCTTCTAATTTGAAGGTCCCACTGAAGCAAATCTTCCATTTGTGTAGGACAGGAGCAGGAAACTGGCTTCCCAATCAATCTCTCTCTGGTCAGGCACGCCAACGTTAGCAAACCCGGCTCCATCGCTCCACGGCACTGAAGCTACCAAAGTGAAAAAGCTTCAGTGTCTAAATCTGTTCCTGCCTCCAAGAACAAGACGAAAGACACGTGCTCTGCAGCACAGCAGGTGCTTTGGAGAGCTGTCACTGAGTCCTGTGGCTGGGAACCTTGGACAGTATTTAGTGTTGCGGTAACTTATCTTTGATGGTAAAGCTGTATCAGGATGGAGTCTTGCCCTGTGATCTGCCTGTGAAGGAGGCATTCTGCAGCTCTTGTCACTGACAGACCTGCCTGATGTGGATCTTTTTGAAGAGACAGAAATCATTGGCCACATATGGTCCTGCCATACTGATTCCCTACTTTGTTTTGTTGTTGAGGCATGTGACTGTTTAAAAACAGCATGTTTATTTGACGCTGCCACTGGTGACAATTTAGCTCTCTTTATATTAGCTTTAGGTATAAATGCAAACACTCCCCTCTCCCTAACAGAGCAGAGGACTTTCAGGGTATCCCCACCTGTTTGGAAGAAAGGAACCCACAGCTCTCTGCTCATTGCAGCTTTTTGCAGTTGGATGGCAGAGCATACTATTCAGCTGTATTGCATTTATTCTGCATGACAGTGTATGAAATTGACACTGGTTTTAGATGGCATACCATGCCACAACCTGTAGAATGCTTTGATTACCTTTTGAAACTGTCTGAGTTAAATTCTTCTGGTGACCTTCCGACTGCAATCCACACAAGACCTTAGGAAAGGAAGCAAAGCTGAAAAAGTTGTGTCTTTAATGTTAACACAAGTATGCATGAAATATTTTTTTCTCTGGAGTATGCGGCCTCAGTCGCTGAATATCACATTTTCTTATCATGAGTAAGTTTTCATTAACTCCCATTCCTTTGAACTCTAGATTGAGCACATGACTTTTTTCCTAAAGATGAATGTGACTTTTTTTTCCCCTCACTCTGTGCATGACATGCTCTTGTTCTTAGGAGCTTGTAGACATTAAATAGCAAGGAAAAACATAAAGAAGGAAAACTGGAACCAGCACTTTAAAAGTACTGAACACAACAAGATTCCCGTAAGGGAGATAGAGCAGTCTCTCATGTGATGTGTAAAAGCAGGCAGCTATATATTCCATTGATGGGATCTAAGAACAGTTTGGGAGTCTTCAGAACCTTCTACACTAACCTTTGTTATTTGCATCTTGCTCTATCTAAAGTATCAGCCAGGATTTAAATCACAGAATCATAGAATCATTTAGGTTGGAAGAGACCTTTAGGATCAAGTCCAACCATCATCCCTACTCTACAAGTTCTCCCCTACACTAGATCCCTCAACACCACATCTAATCTGCTCTTAAACACAGTCGGGGATGGGGACTCCACCACCTCCCTGGGCAGCTGATCCCACGGACTGACCACCCTCTCTGTGAAAAACTTTTTCCTAATGTCCAGCCTAACCCTACCCTGCTGCAGCTTGCAGCCATTCCCTCTTGTTCTGTCGCTCATTGCCTGTGAGAAGAGACCAGCACCAACCTCTCTGCAATGTCCTTTCAAGCAGTTGTAGAGAGTGATGAGGTCTCCCCTCAGCCTCCTCTTCCTCAAACTAAACAACCCCAACTCCCTCAATTGATCCTCATAAGCCTTATTCTCCAGGCCTCTCACCAGCTTCATTGCCCTCTTCTGTACTCACTCCAGCACCTCGATATCTGTCTTGTGTTGAGGTGCCCAGAACTGGACACAAGACTCAAGGTGCGGCCTCACCAGTGCTGAGTACAGGGGGACAATCACCTCCCTACTTCTGCTGAGTGTCTTTGTTCTTTTTCTCTTTCCTGCTTCACTTTACCCTGTACCTTCTCTTGTTAGCTGTGGCACAACTGAGAGAATTGACATAAATTTGTGCCATCGTCACTGTGTAGCAGCATTTGCTTCTGAATATGACTTGGGCCCCTTCAGAGGTTGCAATTCTAGGTTAAGGAATAGCACATTTCAAATTTCTTTTTATGGGATTGGAGGAGGGTATAGAAAGGAAGGTCCTTGATGCATATGCATCTTCCAAGACCATTCAGAAAGTACTACCCTTGAAATAAGACAGTGAAGGGCTAGCATTTTCTGGTGGCTGCAAGATTTGAAATTGATAGTCCTTACTGTGAGGTGGCTTGGCAAAGAGCTGAACTGTGTGATATTGCTCTTCATGCTAACAAACACTTTTCATTTTGTGTTTGGTCCAAAGTTCTCTAATAAAAAGTGTGTCACTTGCTTTCCAGCTAAGACGGGAGCAAGCATGGTTTCTGTAGTCTATAGATCGTTATTGCAACAGTTGACGGGACTGCAGAAGAATGACTGCGTTCTGTCTCTTGCAAGGGCAAGGTCTGCCAGGGTTCTGTCAGTGGAAAGACTTTGATAGCGAGATGCATAAATCCACAATATAAGACTGTGTCAAACACAGATTATGTGAAACGAGTGATATTTTTTCTAGAACTTAAAGAAAAACAATTATATATGGAGGAACATATTTAGCTGCAAATTAGAAAATTATATAGATTCTGAAAGAAAAGATGTCTGGATAAAGGTCTATATTAAATACCTCTGTCCTTCTACAGAAGTACGAATCTACTAATGATGATGGGGGCCCTGGAGCATCTCTCTTGTGCGGAAAAGCTGAAGTACTTGGGTCTTTTTAGTCTGGAGACGAGAAAGCGGGAGGGGAATCTGATCAACCCCTATAAATACTTCAAGGATGGGTGTCAGGAGGATGGGGCCAGTCTTTTTTTTCAGTTGTGCACAGTAACAGGACAAGAGGTAACGGGCACAAACCTGAACATAAAAAGTTCCATCTGAACATGAGGAGGAACAACTTCACTGTGAGGGTTGCAGAGCCCTGGAACAGGCTGCCCAGAGAAGTGGTGGAGTCTCTTTCTCTGGAGACATTCAAAATCTGCCTGGTCATTCCTGTGGGACCTGCTCTGGGTGGACCTGCTTTGGCAGGGGGTTGGACTAGATGATCTCCAGAGGTCCCTTCCAACCCCATAGCATTCTGTTACTCAAGGTAACCTTTTCTTGACTTATTTGGAGAAGAAAACACATGAACAGTACAGACAAAAACCACAGAGGACGTAGGGGTGGCACAAGAGGATACGTCTTCCTAAGAGAATGTAAGCTTACCCTCTGAAGACATCTGATAGTTTGTCACTCTGCCTTTCTTAGGACTGTGTTTTCATCAACCAGATAGAGCATCTTGATCAAGACCTTACCAAACAAGATGCTTGCACCTGGTGTTTTAACGGATTTTATTTCCTAAGTGCCATCTAACTTCAAGGCCTGTGTCACTAAATGGATTCTGCCTTCTAGAACTGCACTGGCTTAAAAGCATGGCTTTAATGCTTTCCTTAAGTATCGATTAGTATGTACAGCCTGCTTCGATCTATGTCCAGGCCTGGCTGAAAGGGTTAATCTCTTCTAGGACTACAGGTGTAAGAACTGTTGGGGGCTCTACCCCTTTTCCTGATGGCTGGGTCTCTGTCTGTGATGAATTAGGGAATTCCCAAAGGACACCAAGGCTTTGAGGTTGCTTGTCTCTGAGTCCATTTAATTTTGAAAGCTGTCTCTCTGAAGGAGCCTTTAAGTGTAGGGAGATATTTGACCACTTTTTAAACGTGTGCTGAATGTTTCTCTTTGCAGGCCCTTGCTTTCCTCTTCTTGGCTTCAGCAGTTCCTTATAGCTTGTTTGGGAGTGTCCTGTGTTTCCTATTTTGACACTTCTGCTGAGAATTTGTGACAAAAGGAACTGACAGACCTTCTCTGGTTCCTTTCCTCCCTTTTAAGACAATGTTAGTGTTTGTGGGCCTAGACAGAAATGTTTAATTTATAAGAAGATGGGTGTGTACAACACTTACATAGATAAGCTTGGTCAGTGAGCCTTTAGTTTCCCAATAAAGAAGGTCAATGCTGTGTTTTCCTCTTTTTTTCAGATTTTTATTGCATTTGGAGAACTGTTTTTATCTGTGAACTGGGCTGTTGTGACAGACATACTGTTGGTAAGTGCTTGTGATATTTCCTTATTTTGAGTTTTGCAGCTTTTCTCAACATAATATTGTTCATGCACCTGCACCTTGGTTGCCAGAAAGACCTGAGGCTTCTAGGAAGAGGTCAAGGAAATCTTAGGAAGAATCCTCTTACGGGTATCCTGCTAAAGATGTATTTCTGTGTAACAAGGTACTGCTGTGCAAAGGTGCCAGCAGCAGCACAGGTGCAGAAGTCCAAAATCACTGTAAGCACAAAAAGGAGATGCACTGATTTGGGTGAAACTCACACAAGTGGAACTGTCTGGTGCTGCCGGTACCCACAGGAGTTTGGATTTTCTATACGCTCTGTGCTTCAAAGCTTTGAAAAGGTGATCCAAATGGAGTAAAGCCAATATTCTTTAAACTGAAGTGAGTGAATCTGTTACAGTTCGTCATTGTGTGAACTATTGGCAAGTTCTCTTACTCCAGAATACAGTGCAGATAAAATGCAGCACTTGCAAGTCAAATTCCTAAGCGGTGCTACACTACCATAGCGCTGGGCAGGCACTGGCTTATAAGCCTCATGGGCATTCCAGGACTGACACCTCAAGCCCAAGGAATAGCAGTGCAAAGTTTCATTCCAATTCTGTCACCATTAAGTGTCTTTAGAGAGGAATGATGTGAAAAGCACACATCTTGCAGCACAGATAGTCTAGGTATCAGTGACCAGCCAGTTCTTTTTATCATTGCAAAGGCTTTTAGTGTTAGTAATTTTTTAATGTACTTGAGTTTTACTCAGAGAGAAAATTTGGCAACCTTTGGTTTATTCTGTAGCTCCACGGTCAGTCATCAGTGTCTGTGTAAAACGTGGGACACACATTGTTACTATCACTGAATTACACAATCACCACAGTTTTGTGAAGTGGTTTATATGACCTTTTTGGTTTTGGAAATCCATAGTAAGAGCAAGCAGAATATGGTTTATCAATCAAGTATGGAAATGGTCTACCTTGGTCTTTCTTGCAGAAAGCCGATTTAAGTCCCAAAGCCAGAGCTACTGAAATGATTGATAGTCATTTTGTTGCCAGCCATGGGCATAAGACCAAGCATTTAAATTGGCACTCTCCTTTTCTATGAGTAGAGTACAGTACCACAAATGAGAGACAGACTCTGCTTCAAAAACAATCTTCTTTTGTGGGATCACTGTGTGGCAGAACAGTGGGTGTAACCCAGACATTTCAAGCAGGAAGCTACCTGAAAGACAGAAGATATTGAGACACGTGTGGCTCAGGCAAAATGCTGATGCAGTTGGTGCCGATAGAAGGCAAAGTAGGGACGTTGTATAAAGCCATCAGGTGAGAGAAGACACGAAGGTAAGACCAAAGCAGAACAGAAATTGCTGACTGTTCCCCACCATGAGGCTAATGATGGAAAACTGTTAGCTGAAGAGAGTCTAAGCAGGGGCCATGTGAACATCTTCTGTTGCTTTTCATTCTAAGGCAGCTCAAGTCTGTTTGCAGGTTGCTACTGCAAACTTCACTGTCATCATAAACCTTTCATCTAAGAACCATGGCGAAAGCAGTGATATGTGGCACGACATGCAGGGTTGCACAGTAACATGTCACGACAGTCAAGGACAGTAAAGAAAAAGACTTGCAGCCTGTGGCTCATGGAACGCAGTTGCCCACAAGGCTGCCATCATTGCTTACTACCACAGAAAATTGACAACTGAGGTTGCTGTCACTGTGATCTTAGTTGCTCAGATATACAGCTTTCTTGATATTCCTAAGACCTAATTAAAAACAAGCGGCAGAAAAGCTAAGCAGGGATATAAGTATCTGTATTACGGTCTTTCATATAAAAGGACGTACAAGTCTAGGGCCAAATGCTGAGCACCATCTAGTGACAAAAGGGACTAGCTGTGAAGCACTAGAGAACTCTCTTTCCATTGACTTGACCTTGCTGTGTTGACGTGAGCATGCATACGCTCAAAATTCAGAGCTTGAAGAATCGTTCTTTACATCCTGATTGAGATGAAGGAATGGAGCAACTTATATTTCATGGCTCTTCAACAAAGCAAAGAACTAGCCCCAAATCGGTCAAAA
>VZTM01009925.1:0-12413 GCA_013400555.1 Jacana jacana | reverse complement strand
GAACATAACTTGATCTATTTTTGGTTCCTGATTATTACTGGGAATCGCACAAATCAGGGATATCACCTGCAGGTTCACAATAGGCAAAGCTTCCAACAAGGAAGGTGGCCCACCTAATTCAGAACCCCCATCAGGAGCACCTGTTTCAAAGCCCATCATTATACACATGGTATTTGTCTACTACACTGTGCTATGGGGCATCTATCATCAAAAGGTCACCAACTTGCTGATCACCAACTATCTTCCTAGCACCTAGTCAGCATGATGGACAGGGACTTCAGCAGCAGCCCTGCCAGAGGTAGGAGAGGTTTACTTGGTGGGTCCCATTGGGGACAATCCACAGAAACAGTGATGACTCTTTCCAAGGATATTCAGCTGGGCCACCACAGTTGTAGGAAGAAGCTCAGAAGGATGATACATTGTTTTATGGCAGCTCCAGCACCATTTCCTATGAAAAGGCTGTTTCTGAAAAGATATTAGTTTGCAACACTCTCCATAAATTTTTATATGCCCATCATGATTTAGACGTAGCAAGAAAGATGTCAGACAATGAACATAACAGTCACCACTGCTAGGTCAGCATTTTGAAAGAAGACACTTCACTCTTAACAAATCCATAGAAAAAATATTTTTGCCTGCATTTTGAGGAGCTGTAGAATAAATCTTCCAAATTTACAACAATTAACTTTTTCCTGATTTAGAGCCACATAAAAATAGGATGACTGATGTTTCAGGAAGTTATTGAGGGTAGAAATTACTCTAATGACTTATGAAAATAATGGTTCCCTTAGTAAAGGAAGTAGTAATATGAGGATTGATTTCAAACTCATCACTTTGATGAACAGTGTTAATACCATCGAAGTCAATCAGTTTGTGTGAGACAAGATTACATCAGTAGAGCTGCATTGGCTTTGATTACGTTGCATTGACTTTCACCAGTTACATTAGATAAGGATTAACACTGTGTAAATGAGATCAGAATAAATATCAAGGTCTCTGTCACTAACGTGCTTGTATATATTGCCAGTGTACAGCATATAACTTACAGTGCTTTTTTCAACAACATTGAATAGATGTAAATAGATGTGATGTAAACCTAGGTTGCTGCCAACCACTTCTATTTGATTACTACACTTCAGTGTTTGGTCTCACTAAACTCTGGCATCCTTTGTACTTGACAGATTAACACATATATTAAAAAATTTGCATATTTATTTTAAACCAGATGTTCTTCAAGCAGTACAGCCAAATTCCCATCAACACTATAATCACATTGTGTTTTGTTAACATAATGGAGCCATTAAAATTCCATAATGTGCTTCTTTGTTAGGAAGAAAGAGTTATTGAAGAGTTTTCCAGGTGAATTCTAAGTGAATCCTAATTAAAAAGAAAGACTCAGATCCTTAGCTGATGTTAATTGTCTCCATTTACATCACTGAAGGATCTGGCTTATATCAAAGTACAGCTATTATTTTGTTTTGCAATCACCACCATTTATTTTACAGAAAAGGTTGTTAAAATGAAGCTGTATTATATTAGTAGCAGTCAACAAGTGGTAAGTAACTGATATTATAAAATATACAGTGTATTTTTGTATTAGTAGAAACACTAAACATATCTGAATGGGTTTTTTAATAACATTTCTGAAATTATAACTTTTCCTTGGTTCACATCATATAGCATTTGGCTTTTTTATGTGAAGATCAATGTTTGGTAATGTTTAGCACAATTAATCACTGTTAAATCAACAAATCAAAGCTCTGGAATGCAAAGAATGAGAGTGATGTTGTTTTGGTAAAACTAGAAAGGAAAGTTGCACTCCATCAAGTGATAAAGAAACAAATCTCATATAAGAAGAAAAGATTTATTTTTTGAAAGAAGCCAAGAGAAAGAGGAACTGGGTGAGGTTGGAAACTACATTCAAATAGACCTTTCTGATTCAACATGACATTGTTTTTCTAAAATAAAAATTCCAGACAGTCAGAAAGCAGAGGGGATACCCAGAAAAACATACATTTGGAAGTGCTACTTTGTATTAAAAAATAAGTAATGTCCTGGGGCCAGGAACTGTCCTTTGAATTGTGGCACCGAGAAGTGAGCACAGAAGTGAAAAAATTACACACCTTTTCGCTTAGCATTTCTTAAATGATTAAATCAGCCATTCCCAGCTGACTAGGAGAACTGCCAGCAGCAAAAGGAATCTCACAGCGGCTGAGACCCTGAACACTTCATTGCAGGTCTCATAAGACACCCAGATGCTAAAGCAAGGGATGAGATTTATTGAGGTTCTTTAAGTTTTTAATTTGCTCAGGGGCTGCACACAGTAAGAGGTAGTTCAGCCTGAACAGTAACAGGCCAGACTGAGGGAGGGAGGAGAGATATCATAAGTGATCTGGAGCACGAGAGTGATGGAGCATCTTAATATTTTATTCTGGCCTAAAGAAGCAAAGGACAAGAGACACTGGGGAAAGAAAGAAAGATTTATCTGAATAAGACCACAGCTCAGAAATGGAGTAGGACTGCTAATGAAGTAGCCACCACACTGCTCACTGAAGTAGGAAGGAGCTAATTGAACACTGTCAAAGACCTGTCCAAAAGTCAGAGGAAAACCACACCAGATATGATGCAAAACCAGCTCTTGGAAACAGCGTGAAGAACTCTGCACTCAGAGCTTACACTACAGGACAAACCTCAGCTGCAGGCACATAATCTGCTGTTGCAAAACACAGTTGGACATTTCCGAGCAAATGCCTGGCAAATTGTGGTCTCAGGGAAGTTGACTGGATAAGATCTACGGCATTTCATTAGGATGTGTTTGTTAAAAAGCTGTGTCTGAAATGTTTGAAAAGGTCAGTATAAGCAGACAGGATCTACTGCAGTAAATACAAAGCTTTGGCTTTAATGAGATCTGTCTAAGTCATAGTAAAGTTGACTTGAGCACAGGAACATTTAGAAACATTTCCTCAGGGGTCAGTACTGGGGCCAGTGCTTTTTAACATCATTGTCGATGACATGGACAGTTAGATTGAATGCACCCTCAGCGAGTTTGCTGATGACACCAAGCTGCGTGGCACAGTCGACACACTGGAGCGATGGGATGCCACCCAGAGGGACCTGGACAGGCTTGAGAGGTAGGACTGTGCAAACCTCATGAAGGTCTACTAGGCCAAGTGCAAAGTCCTGCTCCTGGGTCTGGGCAATCCCAGGCACAAATCCAGACTGAGCAATAGTCCTGAGGAGAAGGACTTGGGGGTGTTGGTTGATGAGAAGCTCAATATGGGTTGGCAATGTCCAGTGGCAGCCCAGAAAGTCGACTGTATTCTGGGCTGCATCAAAAGAATTGTGTCCAGCACATCAAGGGAGGTGATTCTACCCCTCTATTCCGCTCTCGTGAGACCCCACCTGGAGTACTGCGTCCAGATCTGGAGTCCTCAGCACAAGAAGGGCATGTCCATGTTGAAACAGGTCCAGCAGAGGGCTAGGAAGGTGATCAGAAGGCTGGAGCACCTCTCCTATGAAGACAGGCTGAAAGAGTTGGAGTTGTTCAGCCTGAAGAAGAGAAGGCCCTGGGGAGACCTTATAGCAGCCTTCCAGTTCCTAAAGAAAGCCTACAAGAGAGATGGANACAAACCTCAGCTGCAGGCACATAATCTGCTGTTGCAAAACACAGTTGGACATTTCCGAGCAAATGCCTGGCAAATTGTGGTCTCAGGGAAGTTGACTGGATAAGATCTACGGCATTTCATTAGGATGTGTTTGTTAAAAAGCTGTGTCTGAAATGTTTGAAAAGGTCAGTATAAGCAGACAGGATCTACTGCAGTAAATACAAAGCTTTGGCTTTAATGAGATCTGTCTAAGTCATAGTAAAGTTGACTTGAGCACAGGAACATTTAGAAACATTTCCTCAGGGGTCAGTACTGGGGCCAGTGCTTTTTAACATCATTGTTGATGACATGGACAGTTAGATTGAATGCACCCTCAGCGAGTTTGCTGATGACACCAAGCTGCGTGGCACAGTCGACACACTGGAGCGATGGGATGCCACCCAGAGGGACCTGGACAGGCTTGAGAGGTAGGACTGTGCAAACCTCATGAAGGTCTACTAGGCCAAGTGCAAAGTCCTGCTCCTGGGTCTGGGCAATCCCAGGCACAAATCCAGACTGAGCAATAGTCCTGAGGAGAAGGATTTGGGGGTGTTGGTTGATGAGAAGCTCAATATGGGTTGGCAATGTCCAGTGGCAGCCCAGAAAGTCGACTGTATCCTGGGCTGCATCAAAAGAATTGTGTCCAGCACATCAAGGGAGGGGATTCTACCCCTCTATTCCGCTCTCGTGAGACCCCACCTGGAGTACTGCGTCCAGATCTGGAGTCCTCAGCACAAGAAGGGCATGTCCATGTTGAAACAGGTCCAGCAGAGGGCTAGGAAGGTGATCAGAAGGCTGGAGCACCTCTCCTATGAAGACAGGCTGAAAGAGTTGGAGTTGTTCAGCCTGAAGAAGAGAAGGCCCTGGGGAGACCTTATAGCAGCCTTCCAGTTCCTAAAGAAAGCCTACAAGAGAGATGGAGAGGGACTCTTTATTAGGGAGTGCAGTGATAGGATGCGAGTTTAATGGTTTTAAACTGAAAGAGGGGAGATTTAGATTTAATTAGGAAGAAAGTCTTTATTGTCAGGGTGGTGATACACTGGAACAGGTTGGCCAAAGAAGTTGTGGATGCCCCACCCCTGGGAGTGTTGAAAGCCAGGCTGGATGGGGCTTGTGAGCAACCTGGTCTAGTGGGAGGTTTCCCTGCCTATGGCAGGGGGGTTGGAACTCAATGATCTTCCAATCCAAACTATTCTATGATTCTATGATTTAAACTGTCTAAATCTAAATGAGTCACAACACTGGTGATAATGAATGGTAACTGGAACCAAAATATTATAAATGTGCCTTTTTGTGGGGCATCCACACAATTTTACCACTCACACAGTTTTGTCATTCAAAATAGTAATTTCTTGGAAGAACAATTTCTTCTCTCAATAAGAAGCAAAATTTATAAACATTTTTTTCCAAAAACTGGAGTATAAAGATAATTCCTAAGGAAGTTAGAAATGTCTTTTCTAAGAAAGATATCTTCACACTTTTCACTGGACCACTGAAAGCCTGTTAGAAATTAATTCACGGACTGCTTTTGTGGTATCACCCACATTTTGTTCATGATTGTGAGGAAATGATGCATAAAACTACTAATTCATGAGTGTGTTAATGTTAAAGATTTTATCTGGGAAAGATCTTCCAGTAAAAACAGCCAGTAATTACTCAAAATGTTTTGAAGAGTTTCCCGGTTCAGCTTACACTCCCTTCGCCAATGAACTGCTGAGAAAACCAGCAAATCAGACAGAAGAAATGACTGTTTCCAATCATGAAATTTACAAGAAAAGAATTTGGAGACTCCCTTTAGTATGAGTTTCCTTTCCTCTGCATCCTCAACCTCAACACAAACTTGTAAAAATGTTTAACTAACTTTTCTATTCTAAACAAACTGTGAATCTGTATCTGCAATGGACTAGAAATGAAATGAGTTAAAACAGAATGAGTGGGAGTGAGAAAGGGAACACATTCTTAGAAATGTTAACAGTTTTCCCGGCTCATGCTATTTTGTTAGGGTTGCAAAATTTTGGGGTTAACCTTTTACTTAACCTCAATCTTCAACAACGCCAATCATAAAATTAAAATTTTACCAGAGTGGTAATAGCAATAACATATATGAAATTTTAGTAACATAAGCCATTTTTTCAGTAACAAAACTTCAGAATGGTTTGAGGCCTGAAAACCTTATTTTGGTGCACACATTTACACCCCAAGTGCAAATAACCCACTTTGTTGTGGGCAAACAGAATCACAGAATCACAGAATGGTTTGGGTTGGAAGGGACCTTAAAGATCATCCAGTTCCAACCCCCTTGCCCTGTGCAGGGACACCTCCCACCAGACCAGGTTGCTCAAAGCCCCATCCAGCCTGGCCTTGAACCTCTCCAGGGATGGGGCAGCTACAGCTTCTCTGTAAACAATTATTAAAATGGTGAGCAGAACTCATATATGCAAAAGTTTTTCCTCTTGAACCTTGTCTCTTTTGTAATTAAAAATGTAAATTAAAAATATAGGCTGAAATGCTAGGGGAAAAAAAAATCATTGGGCAATTTCCTTTAATTGGACTGCATGGATTGTTGACTGATATAATTTGAGTGACTACATCTACTGAATCCAACGTGTCCTCGAAGCCTCTTGAGTGCAAGGAGAGCGTAGCCTCCCTTAACTTTGCTGTCAGACCACTCTTCTGAGACATGACACCTGAACATCAGCTCTACATCCAGAGTGGGCTAGTTATGAGCCCAGAACTTTTAATCCCCTCTTTCTAGGGCCCATGGTATGAGTCTTTTGGTTTATAGCTTAGCTCTATAGGAGCTACATGACAGACACACATGGCACACAGACTTTGCACATGCCTTTAACACTGCTTCGCACTTTTCCTTAATATTGCATAGATAGAGGTCGCTTAGCAAAATCACCATCCTGAAACCAATTAATTTATTTTACCCTAGCTTGGCTGAGCCAGCATCTGGAGCTGGTGAAACCCTTTTGTGTCTCACTCAAGCTACAGTCCACTTCTCTTCAATGCCCTCTTTGACCCCTGCTACCACCTGACCAGTTTCTACAACTTCCATTTTTCAGGACCCTCCTCAAGAAGTTTTAAAAAAATGGGTATTCCGCTTGAAGACAAAGCACTGGTCAACATTTTATCTGTGAGGTAAATACTTTCTATTATCCCTAGTCTGGAGGATATTAATAGAGGTCTTACTAGCAATAGTATATGTAGCCTCACATGGACTTCTGTTTTATAGCAACAGTCATGGTAATAGCTGCATAATATTAAAAAAGAATAAAACCTAAAAAGCCACAGGATTAACTCAGCAGCTGCCCAAATAGTTGCACTGCTTGGTCCTGTATTTCAGATTTCTGCTGCTCAATATTTTCTAGCTTCTTTAAAACTACTTGAGGAGCCCATGGAGGCCTAGGAGTGAGGGAGTGATCCAGCTCAGAGTTCCCCACCCATGCACACTCTACTACGTTTGGGGTAGAGCTCATGGTGTCGTCTGGCATCTCACTGCTGGTGGCAGAGCACTGATTTCAGCCTTAGAAGTCCATATATTTCTTCCATTAGCAGTAACAGAAGCCTTCTGTGGCTTGCCTTACAATGTCACTGTTGAGAGGTCCACAACCTCGGTGGAATTCGTGGCATCTGCAAGACAAAAGAATGACCCTGAGGAAATAACACAGAAGACACCAACACAGGCAGAATTGCCGTCTCTGCCTTTTTCCCTATGAGTTTGACTAGGGGCAGCTACAGCTAAGAAGTGGAATTGGGTCACCTACAAAACAAAGCAAGCACAAAGTGGAGAGGCTGAGACAACATGGACCACATCTGCAGCTCTTGCGCATTGATAATTTGGTAGTTTATAGTAATTTGGTAATTCGCACCAGCTGAATGTGAGGCCTTTTTCTAAATTAACCTAGCCCTGCATTTTCGCATTAGGGGTTGTAATGAGACCATTTGAATAATCTGAGTCTCATGATTTAGTACAGCAGTTCATGAGTGTCAAGTACACTCACAGGCAGGCACAGCACTCATGGGATATATACGGGAATTCATATGGGTTTAAAAAGAGGAGCTGTTCTCCCCAGTCCTAAAAAACAGCTTCAGCAACATTATAAATAAAATGCATCCTTAAAGCAAAATATGTGATTTTGCAGGAAGAGGAAAGTACAGTGTTGTCAGAGAGGTTAGAATATGACCCTTTTTAGCTATCGGATACTTCAGAAATTATTTCATAAGCTTTTACTCTCTGGAACACAAGAAGTCAGCTCCAGAGCTCAAGCTGCAAAGAGCAATTGTTATAGCTGAAAGTATTTGTTTCAAAGCACTGTGGAAGTAAATGGAAGTGTCATTCTGTGCTAATGTGATAGGCAGCTACTCTGCCTTGTCAGAACAAGCAAAGTCCTGTAAGCTTTATCCCATTGCCACAGGCACTTGGGCACCTCTCTGGAAATCAATCACAGATTGGCCTGAAGAAGAGCAGAGCTGAAACAATGGCACCAGAGTAGAGGACCCTTAATGAAAGCCATTTGCTAGTCCACACCTAGGCTGTCTAGACAGCACCTCCTGTGCTTTGATCACTGATAAACCATTCTAAATGTTACCAGTGCCCCTTTTTTGTTTCTGTTTACAGGCAATCAGTGGGCCTCTGGCCATTGCCTCTATTTCAAAGCAGTGCTTTTCATCTGACTGCAATCAAATAAAAAAGAACAAAGAGATGGACATTTTGGATATGAGATACTTATTTTCCTGTGATTTATACAATTCCAAATGAGGAGCGAAAACAAAAAAGCAATTGTGAGCATACATGTGATAAATGTTTCTAATTAGGCGTGCCCTCTTAATAAGTTGAAAGAAGATTTCCCTCCCAAACCAGCAAAAATTCAGTGTAAATTTGTGTGTGTATGCGTGTGAGCGAGTGCATGTTGCACCAACACACCTCTAGATTTTAGAGCCCTTTCAATCTGCTTTGGTGCAACAATGGTGCTGTTTTGTGCTGTTTGCTAGTAGCTCTGCTCTGAAAACCCCACATGAAATATCCAGGTATCCACTTTTTCCAAGTGGCTCTGTTTTATGATTTAAACACAGTAAGATTAAAACCATAGAAACTGAAAAATCTGCCAAAAAAAATTGTGTGAAGCTCATATCCTATGCTCACCCAGCATACAATGGCCCATAACTAACTCAAACATTTTAGTTATACATACTGAGCTATGCACATTTTTAAAGATTTGCCTAAATATTGTTTTGTATATGGATTTAAACACATTTTTGGCCAAATTCATGTCCACAAATACCATGTGGTTGCCTTTAGTTGGATGTCAGTACTTGAACTCTAAGCCCTCCTCATCTTTTATTTCCAGCAGCTTGAAGTAGCCTAGTTGAATTCAGCCTTTGAAACATTCTCAGCCCCTCCCTATGTATGTCATGCCTAGTTTAGGCATCTTAAGACACAATCACATACATTCTTTGAGAAAAACCTAAAAGATCATAAGGTCATGAAGAGATTTAATCTCGTCTCTTAATTTGACTCAACCAGTGTATAATTTGAGAACACTTTATTTCTTATGTAAGATTCTAAAGGCTATCTGGATGCAGCTTAGCAACACTAAAAACAAAGTCAATCTTGTAAGGCTATGCTTTTTTGTTCTGTATACCTTAAGATTTTTCTGTTTCAAAAGTCAGGAACAAGACCACCTCTTTTTGCCTCATTTGTAACCTCCTAAAATAATATATTTATTTTCTATTTCCTCTTCTCTTCCTTCTAAGGAGAGAATGGAGAAATTTAATTAGGTGTCCCATGGGAAAATGGACAGATGCACTCTTTCAATAGCATACTATACTAGAATGCTGAAGATGACACGCTCTTTGTTCCTGACTGGCCAAGCCTTTGACTTCAGATGCTGTAGGATAAAACATCATATGTCTATCCTTACTCCAAAGACACACACAATATTTTCACTCCCTATAAAAATCCCATTCAGCTATTCAACAGAAATGATAGTACCTGTTTTTTCCCCTAAAAACATGACAGCAAATCAAAAACCCTCTCCAAAATATTGTATGTCAACAAAATAAGAAAGCAGCGGGGAAAAATACGACATAATAAACTTGTTTAAGAACACAAATGATGAAGAACAGAGAAACTAAGACTCTTTCCCAGGGCTATATGCATACCATTCATTTGTCCAGAGGATGCACATAGTTTCCAGAGTTTATGTCAAGTTCCTATATTATACCACTGGTTGCACTAGGAGTACACTATAGAAACAAATTCATAAGAGCATTCAATTTCATTCCTTTGGCAATGTGTTCTTTCAGATCAATGTCATTTGAAGTGAGAAATTCCCAGGCAACATGAGGCCATGAGGCTGCATAAAAAAAATTAATCAATACTTAAAGCTTCTCTTGTTCATCTCTACTGTTTCTTAGCAAAGGTAGGACACAAGTTTTGTCTGACTGAAACAGTACTGGAGCAACTGAAAATTATTTTCCACTCCTAGAGTAATTATAGCAGTTTTAGTGGTGCCCTTTTAAGAGGAAACTTAAATAACGCTGGAGGAAAAAAGACCAATGACATTATTTATGAACATACTGTGATTCTTACAGGTTGACTTAAAGGCTGCATGCATAATCCTTTTGTTCTTAGGAATATTCTTCTTTCAGTTTAATTCAGGAACTATTCCCTTTCCGTGAAGTCAAAAGAGTTAACTGGGTGTAAATCTCCCAGGAAGAGAGGGAAATGAATCGGTGCCCCTTGGAATAAGACCAAACCAGCTCTCCCAGAAAAGAAAAAGCCCTGAAATCCTATGAGTACCCAAAAACTTTGTGAACATACTGCAGATTTGAGCCAAAAAGACATTAAAAAAACCCAGAGCTTTGCTTGCCTTCAGTTTGCTTTGAATGAAGTTTTTAATTATCTGTGCCTTCCAATTACATATTTAAACACTCTGTATAATTGGAAAAAAATACAGAAATAGGAGTGAGATTGGGAATTTTTGTTCTGTAGCAGTCTTTCTTCTTCTAGCTGCAGTTAGCCATCAGATCTGTCATGTATCATTTTTCAGCTCATTAGGTGGGATTTTGGCAATTTCTGTGTACAGTAAGAGGTATTGAGCAGTTGAAACTGGGAAGGTCAAATATTACAAGCAATGTCATCATCCCTCATCGCTTCCAATGAAAAATTCTTGCATAATTGTTTAATGCCATGAGCTGCCTTTAGTGGGACATACTTGTTTTTGCCAATTTCCATTAACTCTTGAGGCTCACAGCCAGAAGTCTTGTGAGCAAAGAAACAGACTCAGATTGGATCAAGCTGTTGTTTTGCTAATATCACTGCTGCCCCTTGATAATTTAGCAAGACTCCCCAGCAATGAGGGAGATGCCTCAGAGAGAGATGCAGCATATGGTCCAGTAAGACACCAGAACATACATCCCTTTGCATCTCCAGACTGTGTAAATTGTTCACAGAGTGATGCATTTGCATGCTTTGGCCCCAAATCAGCAAACAAATTGCATGTGTGTTTTACTTAGGCAAGTCCTCACAAGTTCAATAACGTTGCTTATGGGTAAAAACAATGTACGTCACTGTGAGCAGCATGGGGGCCTTTTTTGGACAAACATCTGTAACAGCAGACATGGGACTAAAACCATCTCTGCTGCAAATCGGGATACTTTTAGCACTGGTTGTGGGACGGTCTGGTACTGTATGTATTATGCCAACAGCCAAGAGAAGGAAGGTTTTCAGAGCACAAAGTAATGCTTCGCAATCCCAACTGTTTCTTCTAATGTGCAATTTCATGGTAAAGTTGTTTCAAGAAAATTCATAGTATTTCTGAGATTGTTTCAATGCTAAAGGCAGAACTGACTTTCAAGAGTCATCAGTACAAAGTAATTAACTGGAGTCACTCGAGTGCAAGAGATTGTCCCAGGAAAGCTCTCTGGTGTGCATGTATAGATACTCTAGTTCAGAATAAGTGAGTTTTAGTCCAGATCACAGCGTGTTCAGAAGCCTAAGGGGAATTACTCTGCAATAATTTAGTCTCCTTTTTAGCCTTGGCCTTAAACTGCTCTTATTAAATCAGTACCAGAGAAAAACACAGTCTTCTTTTAGTAGACTATTTAAATTCAAATAACTCATATTTTATGGTATAAGCTTACTAGTTTTACTTTTCATTGAAATACCAAGTGATGGTTGATGGGCAGTATTTTACAGCTGAAGGGTATAAATTTGTGGTAAACAGCAATAATTTTTCAAACCGTTGAAAATGGGCAGATGTCAAGGTCCTTTGTCTTGCACTTGTTAAATATGCGTACAAACTTTTACAAGGGCTCAGTTGATGTGCAGTGTCATCATTTGGCTAAAAAGCTAGTGTCTCAGAGTCCACCCAAATTTCTGCAATTGTTTAAATGTCACCGTTTAAAATTCAGATTTGCATTGTAACAGTATACTTCTCATTCTAGACCAAATACATAAGACCTAAGATATTCTACCCTTTTAAAATGTGGTGGGTTTTTTTTAACATAAGAATATAAGCTGTACATATAAACAACAGTGCACAAATAATATTCATGTTACAAAACTTGTACAGCTTCAAAAAAGATGTTTTTATGTTAGCAACAAAGCAAATGTTTCTTCTGATTCAATCAAAACATATTTTTTTCCATGAAGCTGAGGCCATCAAATGATCTAAGCAGCGAACCACTCAAGCCTATCAAACCTACAAAATCCTACCCATTGGTAAGGCCAAAGAAGGAATTTTATGTATAAGGTTTTAT
>VZTM01009911.1:259-15244 GCA_013400555.1 Jacana jacana | reverse complement strand
TTATCAGCTCTAAGGCAGGGAATATCTATTCTCCTTTCACTTACCCACATTTTCTCTGACACCTTTCACTTACCCACATACACTGTGTTCCCCACGGAGTTTTCCATCTTGTTGTAAAAATGACACTTTCAGGGATATGACTGTAGAGGCTGAAATGTTGATTACATATCATTAATCATTTCTGGAAATACCAGTCTCTAAAGATGCTAGTCCTCTCGTGTGCATATAATATGTATGGAGAGGGACAGACTGATAGGGTGTGTGGGACAGGGGAGGAACAAACAGTGCATATTTACTCTTGGCAATTTTGGCATTGATTTATCCTTTGGTGGTCACATTTTAAAAATATTGTTGACTTCCCACTTCTTTTAATTAATTACAGGAGTCCTCCTCATTTGGTGGTGCTCTCCACTGGTTTCATTAATATGTAATGAAATTTCCCCTTGTGCCTTTGTTGTCAAGGCTTGAAAGGGAAGGCTTTATACCATCAGCCTGGAATCCCACTTCCCTCTCAGCTGCTTCTCTCCATATTGATGGCATACAGGATAAACAGAACAAGTTAATTTGTAATCTTAGATAGAAAATGATAGCTGCACTGTTTCTGTCATTGAGCACTCTGCCAGTTTAAACAGCTGATTAGTCAGCTTCTGTGGAATCGATCTGAATCAGTTCCACCTGCGTGCACCCACCAGGAGCCACTTTATTGTAAATCAATCATTCTGAAAACATCTCACAAAGGGGCCAGTCCTCACTAACAAGCCATCAATTTAAACTGTCTGTCTGGAGCACTCTAGAAATTAGAAGTGCAACAAACGTTTATTCTAAAATTATGGAGAAGTTTTTTTGTTTTGTTTTGTTTTTCTAAATTACAGGCTGTAAGTATTTGGTGTCGGTGGTGATTTTCTTACTTTTTTTTTTTTCTATTATTATTTTATTCATATTACCGGGTTACATTTCAGACATCTCAAAAGTGTGGGTGCTTTCTTATAAGAAAAAAGAATAGGTTGGGAATTCTAACAACAATGGATGGAATGGATGGCCTTTATTACTAGAAGGCAACATTAACAGTAACTCAGAGACTTTGTATCCTGCCCTTGTGCCCCTTGGGTGTTAAGATCGATCCCCAGAGTCAGAGAAATTCTTCTTATTCTTTGACATGATGAATTGCTAAATTTTGCCTGTGCAGAGCCTGGGTCGGCCAGTTGGCAGTGGTTGGAGAAGCTGCCCCAGGGCAGAGATACAGATATACGGCTTGGTCTCCAAACTCTTCCTTTAAGACACTTCGTACTACCCTAAATAAAAGAGTGGAGAAGGTATATTCTACCTTTGGTGGGTTTTCTGTTTGGATTTTTTTTATTGGCCTGTTTGGGCATTTCAGTTATGTCAACAAAAAAGCTGTGAGAATCATGTTTTCAGGCTGAGTGCATTGTTCAGAATCTCTGGAGTCTTATTCAGCTGGAGAAAAAAAATATGGCAGCACTTAGTTTGCAAGGTGTAGTGCAAAATACTGCCTGTGACTTTATGCTGTGTAATTACACGTTCCTGTGTCTGATTACAAGGTAATTGCTTAGTTACTAGTTTTGATGCGAAGCCTCTCAGAGTTGCATATTAAACAAGTCTCCTCCTCTGGGAACACAGTCAAAATAAAAGTTCAGTCAGACCTCCTCTGATTGTATGCAAATTATTCTTGCACTTAGATTATGCTGGGTCTGATCTATCTCCGATTAATGTTAGCTGAAATCCTCGCATTTTATTGTAGGATACTTCGGCGAGATGTCTCCTATCAAATAGTATAGAGGATTTATAGCAAGTTTGGAGCTTTAGCTTCTCCCTCTTGCAGAGTTTGAATGTAAGAGGGTTTCATACATTTCATATGGCTACATGTCTCCTTGTCTTCCAGCCCCCGTGCAACATTTGCAGCTAGTCTCTCTAGCCAGCCTTACTTATTTTGTAAGATGAGCTGATAACCCATATCGGATTTTGACTCTTTGACTATATGAATGCCCTCCCAAATTTACAACATTATTCTTTAAAAAGTAGGGTGTCAGGAATTTGGGTGTCATGTCTCTTACATGTACTTTGTTAACACCCCTTTGTATGTCAATCAGATGTCACGGAGGGGACAGGCTGTGCCTCTAGATTATGGTTGTAGAATGTGGCAATTCTCCCTTCCCCTTTCTGAGTGCAAATCCTGCCTTTCCTTGCCCACTGGCCTCGTGGAGCTTGGGAAGCTTCTTCCTTCTCTGCTGCAGAAACACCCTTCAGCAATCTGTTAAAAGGGAGATGAATGGGAAGTTGTGTATCTGCCTTCCCTAAGCCTTGTCTTCCTCTGGATTTTAGGCCACGAAGGGCAAAATATTAGAAAATGCAGTAATCATGTCCTTGAGATGGGCTTAAACCACGGAAGGGTTGATATTCTGTAGATTTGGAAGCTGTGCCAGAGCTCACTGGTTTCTAATCCAAGTCATCAAATGAGAAACCGCTACAGCAGGTAAGTGAGCTGATTCTGTGCTGGTGGAAACTGAGGTGAGGGGGATATTCTCTTTCCTGTGTAGAAAGGTTCAATGAGACTTGTTTTAAACAAGACTTCTGCTCCTCAGCTGACTTCCAATGCTCTTTGCAGGTAGAGCTGGTCTGGCTGTTTGCTGAGTCTGTAAAGGTGGTCTGTTTAAATTACTTCCTCTAGTATGACAGGTTTGTGCTACACAAGCAAGAGGACCACTATTTGGTCTTATCAGTCAATGCACATTTTCACGCAAGTAATATTTTTGTCAGTGTTGGCCATGGTTTCTATTTAATTCATTTTGTACTATCTGATCATCAACAAAATCCCTGAGCTCATTTGTCATCCTGATGTTTATAATGACAGGCCTTGAGCTGAGCATGAGTACCAGATAGAAACTGTACAAGAATGGTTATGATCTCTTGGAAGGGGAATGAATGATTTCAATCCAGAGATAGAAAAAAATATCTCTTACACCTAGTTAGGAAAGTAATTTATTTCTGTATGTGTATTACTTACTGTCTTCCTAGTCCCTTCACCGAATTATGCTCCATATCCTCACCCCTGGCTCCTGAGATGGTATTGTACTATAGACACCTGGTCTGTGACCAGGGTTCCTAGGATATACAGCAGGAGAAATAATAACACAGTATTACCTGTGACTAAGTGTGGCTTTTCAGTTCACAAAAGTAATACTGGCAATAATCTGCCCGATTTCTGTGCTTTCTCTCTCTCTGATACAGTTGCCTAATGCCTGTCACTGAGTTCTGGGTTCTCCACAGGAGGATATGGCTTTAGTTACCAATTCAATTTAGTACTGATGTTTAAATATGACAATATTGATTATTTTACAAATATGTACTCACTTGATCCTGGCATATGGAATGCCTCACTGTAGACACTTAATGATCATCATGAAAGCTATTTCTTGGAGACATAGGGAAGGAGATATTACAAAATTTTCTGCTTGTAGTAAGGTAAAGGAAATAGAGAAAAGGTAGCCTGGGACAGTTATGCAGCTCAAATTCAGTACAGCAGAAACATAAGCAAAGTGATTTGAAGCAGTGTAATTCTGATTGTGAAAGTGCACTACAGATTAAAGAGAGCCGAGCTATGTCTATGCACAGGCTTAATGAGGCAATGGCATAAACTAGTGGAAACACTGATCACTGATATGTTAATGAAACACTGACACAGACCAGTTGGTCCAGCTTTGGTATCTTACTGGTCATCTTATGAGATGAGAATGTTCTAATAGGCTGTTATTGGTGGTTCTGTAAATTCTTTGGCATGTTGCATGAGTTACGTAGTGACTGCTGGGTGTTTACAAGGATTTTGTTTCTCTGTGCTCTTTGCAATAAGGCAAATGCTTAGATGAACATTGCATTCAGTATCTCATTCCTGAGTTATTTTTGACTAATTAGGACTTTTTTCTGCTGTGTCCTTTATTGTTGGTGTTTTGAGTGCTTTGTACCACTTTGTAAATGTTAGTGTATTTTTTACTACTGCCTTGCTGATAGTTAGTGAGAATATTATACATTGATATTGTTGGGCTGAATGCTCAGGGAGTACAAGAGGGTACAAAGTTTTTTGTTTTGTTTTTTTGTTTTGTTAATGACAATAATTTTTAGAATGTTTAAACTGGAAGATGAAGATAAGTGCATTGCTCCAGGTTGCTTTCAGATTATTTCATCTCTTTATTGCGGGATGCTGAGATATAAAGTACAGTTATAAAGGTTGCATTAAACTCATACTGAATTGTAAATGCAACAGTCAAAAATATAATGAAAATTACAACTACTACATGGTGGAAAACAATATTTTAATAGAAATACATGTCATTAGGTTATTGAGGGAGATTGTTGATCTCTGAAGGCATCTAGCTCACTGTAGCTACTTCTGAAACTGATTGGCAAAATCTCTCTGGAGACTCTAGTCTGACCTTGGTGGCTGTCTTACAGGCTGTTTTTCGTGCATTTCAGGATGAAATGGGACAAATGAACATAGTGTAATATGCAGAGCCATCTATCTTCCCGTCCCCATCAAATAGCTGATGCATTATGGATTATTTTTTTTTTCCATGCTTTTGGTCAGGGATAAAGTAAGGTGACTAGCAAAGACAGAATAGCGTGTGCAATGGAGCAGTGTGGTTTTACTGAGCATAATAAGTTATGCTTTCTTTGGGACCCCGGTACTCAAGACCCCACCCAGGGATGTGCATGCTGGCGGTCTGCAGGACTCTGGATCTCTCCTGAGATGTCAGAGTTCCCTGGCATGAGACATTGACTTCTCTAATACAAAGCAAAGCCCTGGGGACATCTGCCATTCCACCAGCTGACAGAGTCTGGAAAAGCTGCATTAACAACAAAAAAATAAAACCTCAGAAGTACAAGGAGTTGCATTGCAGGTACGATGGAAGTTATTAGCATGATGATAGCTTGTGCTTGTGCACAAGGGATCAAAAGGCTGAAAAATGAAAACAGCTCCATCTGTTCTTGCCAAAAGGAACCAAAGTAGAAGATTAAAAATTTCTTACTGTATTTAGTACGCGAGGTGTACATTCCCTCGGTTGGCTTGCTTAGATTTTCAATGTAAAAAAGACGCTTGAGTAAAACAGTGCAAACCCACTATAATTTTAATCTATACTTACCCATACTTTCTCCTAGTCCATCAGTGTTTAGAATACTTTCTGTTGTAGCTCACCCACACTCTAACTGCATATGTAGTATAGCAATGAAACTGGCTCAGTTATATGCCATTTGGGGCTTCTTATTTATTATTTTACAGCATTTATTGTGCTCAGTTTGCAAGCAAAATAAACTATATTTACTTTAAATGCCAATTCTGCAAATTCAACTTGAAAATTTTATTCTCAGTTCCCTTTTTGGAACTGTATTTTGACCCTCACAATATAACTTGAGAATTGACAGAAATTTCCTAGCTCAGTTGAAGCAATCCTCTGGTCAAAGTCTAAATAGAGAACATATTTCAAAATAGTGTAGATTATGTGTGAACTAAAAAAGAATGTGCTCCAGTCACTATGGTAGTTCAGAGCCAGTTGAGCTACAATAATAAAAAGTGCTAAAATGTATTGGTATCAGTCAAGTGAGTAGATCTAATTTAGTATATGTATGCAAGAAGAGATAAACAAATTCTGTTCTGTTATTTTGGTTTAAGTCTTTTATTATTCCTTTGATTTAAACTGAATTTCTGTGGGTATTGCCTGTAATCCCATTCAAATCTGGGAAGTAAAACTCGGCATTGACATGAGTTATGATGTAGATTACACTATTTGCTCTTTTATAATGTCCTTCTGATCAATCAACACTTGATGGACTTCTTATCAATGCAATTCACATCCTGACACATTTTGTCCCAGACTACTGTTTAGCATATGTAGTAATTTATTCCAGGCTGTATTTTAACAAATTTGACTTGAAGTGGACCACTTCAACCTCCTTTTTGCAGTGTTGTGTGGTTTAACAGAATTTGGACTAAAGACTGAAGAGCAGCAAGAATTAAAGAAGACAGGTCAAAGACTATAGGATAGGGAATAAGATAAAAAGACTGTGAAATCTGTTTAATTTTAAAAAAAGGCACCAAACTGTGTCTTTAGAAGCTGTTCTGTCATATCCTTGGCTTGTATTAGAAATCTGAATGTAATATTTATCTCTGGTGGAGACTTTCATTGAAGCACTTTGATTTGCTGATTTGAAAACAGATTGGGTTTTTTCCTCAGGTCTCAGACAGCAGTTTTTTGGGTGAGATGAACTGGTCTCTGAATTAAGAGCGAAGAAACAGGAATGCTCTTGGGAAGCTTTGTATTTCTGTTATTTACTGATATGATATTATTAGTGGATTAAATGCAGAGCTGTGTGTAAAGAGCAATAGATCTCTGCTTAGGCATCCAACATAGCACTCTACAAAAGACTAGTCTATTAATTACAAAATATATTGGTCTCACTAGCAAGAGCAACAAGACTGATCAATCCTCCTCAGCAATGAAAAATTAGACAGTCTAAAACGGTAGTATGACAACAATGTATAGTTTGGGACCTAAGGAGTGCAATGACAATAACAATAAAAATCCCCATTTATGGGGCACTTTATCAAAGAAACATCTCAAGGCACCACACAATAAAAACATAAAAAAATGAAATCAAATAGAGCTGTGGGCTTGATTGAAGGGAAATCATTGATTCTTATTCCTAAAATCATAATGAAAAAAAAAAAAACCAACAACTTTATCTCTTGAGGTCTAGCATAAAAAGTAGAAATATTCTTTGGAGGCCCTAGTACTAATAACCTGGAGACCATTTTTTTTTCCCCACTGATTCTAGATTTGTTCTGTGTGGCACAGAATAGGGCTTCTGAAGCAGTAGATTGAAACCAATTTGGAAAGTATGGTTGCCACTTCTAAACGAAAGGGTTACTCATGATCACTGAAATAATTTTGGAGGAATAACAATTTGAGGAACAGTGCAAGAGTTTGGCTCAGATAATTTTAGATCCATTTTCTTTTTTGGATGTGCCACCATCTATCTTTGCTTCAGACTCAGGCAGGTAGCTCTATGATATGAGCACCCCCAGTCACAAAACAGTTCTGTCCTTTTTCCTGCTTTCCACATCCCAAGTTCCTTTCTGCTGTTACTGGGATTCATGTTTGTAAACACAAGTACAAACCTTTTTGCCCATTCTTCACGTACAAGAGAAGGCACACTGGAGGCGCTGCCAGTGCTCCTCTTGGCAGATATGCTAGGTGAAGAGAAGACACTTCCATAGAGAAAAAGTCATCACTAATGACTCATTCCACTGCCCATCAGCATATGAGTTGGGAGGAACAAAGTTCTATCAGTCATTCTAGTAAATTTCTTACAATTTAGAGTGAAGCACATATTACTCAATAGGGTTTTCAAAGGTGAAGAAAAGATTAATATATAGAAATCAGGGTTTTGTTGATGCTTTATATCTCAATATTATAAGCGCATTTCATTAGCTAAAAAGTTTAAAGCAAAAATACAAAGTTTTTATGCAATGACTTTCTGAATGGAAAGGGAAATAATATATATTTACAGGGCCCATAAATTTCTTCAGCCAGATTTTAAGTAGGTATATTTAACGTTTGAAAAAGTGTATGGAATGTAGTTTTCCCCCTCAAATATTAATTCCTATTATTTGATAGAGACAAGCCTTCAAATATTTACTGTAATACTGTAAGCCAAGCTGTGGAGTAAAAGTCTGTCAGTGATGACTCTAATTAGAGTTGTTTTCTGCCTGGAAGAGTTGAAAAATTCTTTCCAGAACACTTAATGCTAGGCAGTTATGCATTTTGGAAAGGAAAACGTGTTATCAGCAGTCTTTTTTGCTTGCATATGTTGTTTGAGTGTTTGGAGTTGGTGGGAGGATTTGGTGGATTTTTGGGGGAGAGAAGGATGGTTTGGGTTTGGGGATTTGTTGTTGTTGTTCCTTAAAAGCCTTTAAGGATTTGATTAAGCAAGGAGATTTTTCCTAACAAAATCTTGAATTTTGAAGCCACAGGTACTCACATATGCTAGCTTTTTATGTTTGCATTTATGGATTAAAACCTCAAAATCCAATGGGATTGTAATAACAAGGATAATGACATCATAAGGGTAATGTGACATAATAAAGATAACTGCAATTTTTATTTTTAATTTGCAGTTAGTTGTGATTTTAGAGTTGAAAGCTTATGCAAGTAAGCTAACACTACTGGTGGTGTACTGTTACCAAATTTACTGCTATTGGAGGACTCTTATGGGTTCCCTACTGTAACTGCTAGAAAGTATATTCCAACGTCTGTTGTGAAAAGAAACCCTGAATGGAGTAATTATTTTATTATTTGGAATGTGAAGTCATGAATAATGAGCCTTCACTGATAACAACATGATTGTGGAGTTTTTATCACATTTCTGAATGTGAGCATGGAAAGTGTAAATGTATAATACTTTGCACTGGTTTTACTGGTTCCATCGATAAGGGAATACTTGAGCTGTGTCAGAATCAATAATACTACTTCTTCTGAGTGTAAATTAATATTTATTGCCTTTGTCTAGGATGAGTAGTTCCATATTTAGACAGAAAGCTAATACAATATCTGGACATCTAGATCTGTCTCATTCATGCATTTTGACATCACAGACACAGTCTCAACAGGACCAGGTGCAGTGGGAACTCCAACCATACCTTCTATCCACTGCTCAGAACTCTGTAATAGAGATGCTGTAAGGAAAAGAGCTGAATTGAAGCTCTGATGAGTAGTTATAGGGTATCTGGCAATAGCTAACTGAGACCAGTAAGAAAACAGACACTGACAGCTGAATTCAGTCAGGTTTTTAAACTGTACAAGAAAAGTATATGGTGTCCCTTGGCAATGACCCCAAAGAACCTCCATCTTCCCTTCAGGTAACCAGGAGCACGCTTCCTTGACAGGTAGCAACTGCAAAAATAGAAATCACAGCTTTCTTGGCTCAAAACCTGTGTTTCATGAGCTTTAGTACCATGAAACACAAAGAATGGACTGGATTAAATTGACAGGACACTGAATCCAGAGACTGCCACCAACTTTATGCCAGATTTTATGGGTCCTGGTCACACAAAATCAGACAAACCAAAACTGAATCAAGTGCTTCCTGAGGCTGAAAGTCAGAACATGTGGCTTTATATGCCATTTGTGATAACAGTGCAGCTGGAGAAGCCTATATGCTAACCAACTGCTATGAGCTTCCTCTTTGCCATTCACTCAGAGGTAGTATGGATTGGCAACCTATGACCACCAACCTTTCAAATGTTCAGGTGACTGTCTCAGCTTTGAATTGATTGACAATGCAGCTCTGGAAGTCTCTGCCTGTTCCCTAACAAAATAACAAAGGCAATCCTCACTTCCATGCTCAGTGGGATGTCTATGTCAACTATCAGGTGCAATGAATAAGCAATAAGCTCAATAGAGCTCTCCATCGATATCCTTTTTCCTCAGGTTCAGCATGCATTGACATTTCTCCCGTGTTTACTAGAATAATCTGTTACCTTCAGTTCTCTTTATTGGTATGAACCCAGGCACTGTGTAGAAAAGATGCCAGGTGAAAGACATCTGTAAAGACATTGACAAGTTTCATCAAACTGATCAGTCCAAACTGCATTAACTCTGTGTGAATTCTGCTGAGCAGCACAGTTCAGTCCTAGAAGCTGTTCAGTAGAAACAGAAGACAGATGACTATCCAGGCAAACAGTGCTTATGCCAGGTGGCAATCTAGAAAAAGAAGCTGGTGATCTGTGTGAGGAATGCATTCTTTTGTTAAACAATATAAAGGAAACATTCATGCAGAAAAGCCTATAAATTGGTTTGACTTCTCCAAATTTGAAAATAAATTTCAGTTCCTTAGACATTCAAGGCACTTGCATAGGAGCAAATCTGTTTTACTGAAGGTAATGAATAAACATGTTTTTTTCCATTGTCAAGACTATTTAATCTCTAGACTATTAATCTTTGTAATTTTTTTTTTTTTTTTTTTTTAAGTTCAAAAGATATTGTAAGATACCAGAGCTTGTGGCTTTGGACAAGTTTACAATAAACTTCTGTAAAAAAGAAAAAGAAAGAAACAGATTCCTGAATCTGTCTTGCAGCAGTTGCAAACATTCATTGAATTCATTAAACGTTCATTAACATTCATTAAATACCCTTGCTGGAATATTAGTCACCATCAAGAAGTATTATGCTGACTCTGTGCTGGAAACTCTGATAGTGGGAAATGTTACCTCTAGATAGATTATAGAGACTACAGGTGGTGTTCAAGGCCTGGCTGAATGGGCTTTGAGCAACTCAGTCTAGTGGGAGGTGTCCCTGCCCGTGGCTTAGATGATCTTTAAGGTCAGTTCAAACTCTAACGATTCTGTGGTTCTATGACTTTGTGCCCCAAAAGAGGGCAGAAAGTGTACAATTTGAGAAATCTACATTTTATTAATCCTCTGTTTTAGAAGGCAGAGGTCCTTTAATGACTGTTTTTAATTAAAAAAGACTTCTATTTATAACTTTATTAATGTTTTCTTTTAACACACTTTCCTTTCTCAGTCTAAGAACCTTTTCATGACAATGAAACATATGCAGTGTTAATGATCTGTCATTTTATGCCATTTTAAAATTAGAAAGTTATTAAAACATGAATTGTGTTGCAGCTAATAAAAAAAGAGAGGAATCACAGGAGTAAAGGCCCAGTCAGAAAGCTGAGATTCCTTGATATTTATTCTGTGATGCTATTAAAGGAATCACGGGGACTAAACTTTATTTACCACAGCCTATACTAGAGATGCGTACAATACATGGTGCTCTGCATTTGAGTCTTACTTAAAACTTGTATCTTGAAATATTTCAAGGAACTGAATGCAATTCAACAAATTGACTGCAATGATGTAATGAATGAGTTGCAAATTAGTAAATTGCTGGAGAGGGTCTGTTTACAAAGGCCTGCAGTGACAGGATGAGAAGCAATGGAGAAGAGCATTTAGATTGGATATTAGGAATAGTTTCTTTACTATAAGGGTGATGCAACGCTGGAATGGGTTGCCCAGGGAGGTGGTTGAGGCCCCTCCCCTGGAGATACTCAAGAGGAGGCTCAACGAGGCCATGAGCAACCTGGTCTAGTTGGGGGTGTCCCTGCTGACTGTGGGGAGGGTGGACTAGATGACCTGGAACATTCTATGATTCTGTGGTTTGCTCATACATCTGATACAACATTTAATGAGATGATATTTAAGCAGTAGGTGATGTGATGCACGGCACACCTGTGAGAGCAACAACCCCTAGTTTGGGGTTTGAAAGCCTTGGAGAGAGACACTGGGGCAGGTTGGTGGAGCAAGGAGGAGAGAGAAATAGGAAGTTCAAGTAGCTGAGTCCTTTGAACTAACTCTCATCATTTTTGTATCTTTAGTTGACACCAGGAGGTGTCACCATTGGCATCAGTATAGAATAACCAATAAGGGGAAAGGGGGTATGCACCAAAAGGGAAAGAAGGAAAAGGTGGTGGTTTGTTGGTGTGCTGTTTTAGGTTTTTTTGTTTATGCATAGGTCCATCAAAACCTGGCAGCCTCCAGTGATGGGAAAGATACATAATATGATAAAGCTTTGTAACCGACATGTGTGATTGAACAAACCAATGAAGAGATAACATTTGAAAGCTTTACAGCTTGGAAAGCTGTTAGCAAGCTGGTTTCCCCTTCATCATTTTTAATTTTACTTTTACTGCCCTTCATTTGCTTTGACGGGTTGATGTTGCCATGGTGCAGTTGAAATTCTCATAAAAGTGCTGTTACCCTTTCAAGATGGCTATTTTTTCCAAGGGTTTATACCACATTTTATAGTTATGTCAGAAGGTTTACTTGGTTTATGAATTCTCCAAGCTCTGAGACTGCTCTAAAAACTCTGGGTTGCAGTTCAGCTTTTGCCTTTTAATTTGTGAGATTTAACAACCGCTACATCAGTGTGCTATATTCCTAATTAGAAAACTCATTTTAAATGTATCCTTTTGTTACTAAGGGTAAATAAAATTTCAGCTTGTCCCTTACCTCTTTGATCTGTATTTCTGTAACAAAAAAAAAAAAAAAAGGCAGTGCATTTTTTTCTGACTAGAGCCGTGGATCCTCTTTATACTAATCCCCCAACTTTTAAATGATTTATCCCATGTAAGAAAATAATTTTAACAGGTCTTTCTACTCCCTATGAAATACCGCACCCAGTGTTCACAGAGATGCTCTCATGCTTGCAGGGGAAGTTGATTCATGTCAGATGTGAATTGGTCCCATGGTGCTTTGGCAATCACAATTAATTTCCCCTTTGCTTGCTCTATAGCGGTTCACGTTAAGGATCTATGGCGTGAAACTCTTGTCAATGGGTCTGCAAGTTAAACTTTTTGCAAGATGTTTTTTAAAGCGAATGTACAGGTTTTGATAAACTTGGAAGCCTGTTAGTCATTAAGAACTGTGCTATATGACCCCTACTTAGTGTGAATAGGAGACCAGCTGCACAACTAGAGTGGAAATTTGGGGTGAGAGAGAATGGAAAGGGCAAACGGAGACTTTTCTAGACTTTACACTGAAGTCTAGTGTTCAGGAATAGTCCCTGTGTGGACAGCTGGTGAGATTGATTCGTTAATTACCATCACTGATCTAGTTTTGGAAGAAAAAAATAATTTAAGAAATGCTCTGTAACTGGCTTTCATAGGAATAGGGGTGCTAAAGGAAGGAAAGTTTCAAATCCAACTCTATTGAATTGGTATTTATTGCCTTCAGTGGAATTAGAAGCAAAAAGTAGAAGCTCCCATTTTGCCGTCTATTCAAAAATGCCTGCCTGGGAAAGGTATTAAGCAGTGCCATTAAAGGCAGCACAAACTAATCCAGAAATGAACACAAGTTGCACCTGGACATAAGCTTTGAATAATCAGACCTGGTTTAGTCCAATTTCTGGCCTTAATATAAAATTAAATGAGTAAACAATGTTTAAACATGAAATAAGAGTTAACAAGTGATTAGCATAAGCCCCAGATTTAGTTTTACTACTACAGGTAGTATCAGATACGTCAATTCTTCTCAGTAAGTACCTTGATGGAACAATATGTTGAAGAACAAGAATTAGGCATGATTTCATGATACTGTGAAGCAAAACAAAGTAAAATCTCAGATATTTATGCTTCAGGAGACCTATGCTCTCTAATGTGTAGTCCAGCTCTAATAGGAACAGCTATTATTATTGCCTTTCACACCTTTGCTTCTATTTCCTTCCACCCACCTGTTTTACATTGTAGTGTATTGACTAGTACTTTCATTTATATACTACACTTGTGCATAGCACAAGGGCTGTTTCCTCATATATGACTGAATTATATCATCTAAGCAACAGAAGAACTCAGCTAGTTTTTCTGGCTTTACTATGCACTGAAATAGTTTCCCCCAAAATGTGAATGATATACATTTTAAAGTCTGTAATTTAGAGGAAAGCTTGTTTTTGAAAAACACAAGATTAGAAAATTACATCTAGGTACATGCGTCGTCCAGCTATGGATTTAATCATATAATCTGAATAGGGAACTTCTATTTGCTCTTGGCTGAATGACAATTTAAATGTCATTGTAATCATGATCTGCCCTTAAAACTGTATCATTTGGTTTGCTCCCTTGTTAAATACTTTCCTCCTTAATTGCCTTTTCATTCAACCAGAAGACTTATAACAGCAACCACAGAAGAGCTGAAAAACAATTCATTGTATCAGTCACAGACTCTCATAATGGAGCACCTTAATAAGAGCAAGTTCTGTACTTCTTGAAGGCACAAGATAAATTAGGTTCATAGTCCATTATTTGAACAAGAGTATCTGACTTATGGCAAATCTATCTGAAAGAGTATTGTAGAATTGTATTTTATCTCTAAGAAATGTGTTTTCTAAAAGTAAGATATTTACTTCTGTTGCAGTAAAGGATTTAAACAGAAAAATTTCTCTCTAATGTTTGTTGAATCATGCTAGAATGATGAGGTAGAACAGAGCCATACATCAAACAACCAATGTGAAAAACTTAGTGTTGTATTTTATTTCAGGAGGGAAGGCTGAGCACAGAATGCCCAATGGTTTTGCCAAGAGCACACTCTCTCTTCCTTATTTACCAAGCTGTATATACAATGAAGAAGGTGACAGCAGTCTTAAACTTCTTCTACTTCTGAAATTTACAGATGTGTACATTTGCTTTTTCTTTTGCAAAGAACATCACAACAGCAGTGCTGGAGACTGCATTTCTCTAAACAGAGAATTTCTATTTCTGTAAAACAGCTATAATTTAAAGAGATTGTAAAGAGAAACAAGGCCATTGGTGGGGATTTTTTCTGTAGTTGCCCCATCAGTTTGTTGGTTTGGGCTTTACCTTGCTGTGTAGTAACAACTAAGGAGCATGACAGGTAGTACTTCCTCTGGTGCCCGCTTTCTAATGAGGAGTCTTCTACCTTAAGCATTGGATTGACATTAAAAACTCATTTTTTGGGTATCTGTCAGGCATCTTTAGACAACTAGTGGGTTTCAGTATGACCTGGAAGGGATTCAGACTTACAGTTTAACACCTGTGAAATGCTATAATGCACTGAAACTTCCTGTACAGGTTCCTTTGGTTTTGGTTCAAATAACACAGTCAGATTCAATCTTCTCATGTAAACACTTTCTCCTTATCTTTACCAGAAGCGTCAAGAGGTCAGCCAATCCTTTCTTGATATTTTTTGATCCACAGCAAGGATACAGATAAGATTTGAGGCAATCAATTACTCTTTATACAAAGTTTCTAGAGCTATAAATGGACAAGAGGCTTACTGTGATTTTTTGATCCTGACCTTGGCCTTACCAACCATTCAATGGTGTCCTCCATACTCCTGGGTACATATAACTTAGAATACATAGATGAGATGTTAAGTTAAAAAAACGTGTTTATTGTAAGGAT
>VZTM01009910.1:3323-18168 GCA_013400555.1 Jacana jacana | reverse complement strand
TGAACAGTAATTGCAAAATATGTTGTTTACTTCTGGAACTCAGGACAGGACAAAACGAATATTTGCCCTGTATCGTTCTTCTTTGTGTTTCATTCTGATTTATCTTACAGAACAAGCAACGTGGGAATAATTTAAACTAAGTGACTTGAGGGATATATCACTAGCAGGCTGTTTGTGTGTGGCAGAATTGGATTTCAGCCACAGAAACAATTATATAGGCATGTAGAGGTTTCCTTAGAAGTTATTTTAAATGAGAAGGGTAACAACAACATAAAGCATAACAGTGTCAGAACTGACCTAGTTTAGACACCTTAAAGTTCTGAATCCTGTTTTAGCCCATGACTTAGGCTGTTCTACAGTCCTGTGACTTCTTCATGCAGATATACTGGAGTTCACCACTTCAACTACTTATTTCATTTCAGTAGTTTTAGCATGTTGCAAGGCATTTGCATTCTCCCCAGGATGAAGAACTTGAGTCACTATAAGCAAAAAGTATATTGATCTGAGATGTGACAAGACTAGAGAAACAAAATACACGTGCAGCCATGCTTGCATGCTTGCATGAGTCACAGGAGCACACACAGCACCTTATGAAGAATCAGGTTTTAAAAAAAATCTACAGAAAGCACACAAATCCTTTTCAGGCTGGATAACTATATCATTGAGTCTTTAATAAGGTTTCAGCAGCAGACTCTAAAAGGACAACAGCTTCTTACTATTTATTTTGAACAACAGGGGTTCTTGGCAGAAATTTGTATGGACGAAGTTAAGTACAGAAGTTTATCCTGCTTCTGTGGATAAGACAGAAGGATTTCTCCCTTAAAGACAGGAGAAGGCTTGGTTTGCACAGTACTGAAGCAATCTTAAGTTAACTGCATCAACTTCTTATATAACAAGCTCCTTCAAGTTTGAATGCAGCACCCTGCTTCAGCCATTGAAATATCTAAGCATAACTTTGCTGCCAATTTTAGTTCAACAAAATTTCAACCAGTGTCCTGAAATATGAACTTACATGTGTGGATATATCAATTAAATAATTATTCCTTATTATATTCATGTGAGGATAGATTGCAAAAAGTTCATACAGGTCTCCATCAAGTTATTCTCCAGTATTTGTTATCAGTGTTTCATTTGAAAACTGGAATCAGATACTGATATTGGTACATGATAGAGAATAAAAATTCCCTTAAACTTTTGTATTAATCTTTGTTTATTCTCCTGGTATTCCACTTGCCATTGGTAAATAGTACTATGTAGCTATGCATTCTAAGCTTTCTTAGAACATAATAAATTCCATCAACTGATTTTCCTATTTCATTTAGAGATATTAACAAGAGAATAAGTGTCCTATTTTCAAATTATGTATGCTTTCAGCAACTGTCCCAGCATTGGCCCCTACACACTCATCATCAGAATTAATTTTAGCAGCTTCAGGTAATTAATGAGAATGGCATCCTTGCTAGAATATGAGAGTTTTCAGCTGCCATGACTGTCAATTCCTCTCTATTTTTCATTTTGTCTATGTTTTGAAGGACCTCACAAAACACATTTGCTTTAATAACATCTGGCTAAAAAAACTCTGGTGAAAGCTCTATGCACCACCTCATAGAAAAACATACCACAGAGCAAGAAATGCTGAAACAAAACTTCTGCTACCTCAGTCGAAACAAAGGACAAAGTGTTCTGTTCTGGACACTAAAAAAAAAAACATGTGTAAGGGAAGAAAAACTTTTCTTTTTTTTTTTTTTTCTAACACCGAAGTAGCTAAAAAGCAGTTAATATTCTTTATGAATGCAGAACAAATTCCTAAAGACAAAACTTAAGTGCCTCTAAAAAAGATTAAGTAAAGAAACAAAATAAGAAACAATACTAATTGCTATGGACATTGCAAATGGACAATGGTAGAGGAAATGCTTGAAATATCAGAGACTTCAAAAGCTCTCTTATTTATACCACTTTCTTTTCTTATACATTCTATATCATGGTAGGTCTAGCAGGCTGGGAAAAAGCCTGTCTATCAAAATCAAAGCAGCTTTTAGAAGGGACTGGAGAAACAATTAGTATGACTGGTTCTGAGGAAATCTATCCCATATATAAAACTGAACATAATTAACCTATAGTGAAAGAAAAGGAAAACTGGGCCATGCAAAAGGCTTTGTTTTATTAAAAAATAAAAAAATAATAACATTTCAGTTTGGAAATTATATCACTGACTGATTGGAGTTTTCTCTTCTGAGGACATGGCCTGTACTCTGCTATGCTCTACCCAGTGCAATGTGGCAGCAGAAAAGCAGAGTGAGGTAGAAAAATGTGTATTCAGCCAAACTTAGCAGTGGAAATCCTTTAGGAACTCAAAAGGGCAAATCTGCTCTTCTCATGTGAGGGAGCCAAAATCTATTTGCAAAAAAACTCTGAAATTTTAGTGATCTAAGGTTTTCCATCATCAAAGTGTCATGGCAGGTCTGGGTATAATAAATATAAACGATTCCATTGGTAGACATCATAGTCTATGTCTCTGGTCTATATGCAATTTTCTATTCCTGTGGTTTCCAGTTAACTTGACAGAGTAACAATATGCAGTTAGAGCAGAATTGCAAATTACTATCACTGGAATTTCCCCATAACCTAGCTTCATACCAATATGTGAAAACAAGTGGTGCTCCTTTCACAGAGGTGATAAATGACTGCACACCTCAGTCCAGTGTTGACTTTGTTGTAAATAGGTTAAGCATGATAAAGAAGATGATACATTTCTGAGATAACAATTCCAATTATTGCTGGGCCAAGTACTAGGATTTTAACACTAGGGTTCATTCCTTACTGATAAATTGCTGCTTGCACACTATTCAGTTTGTTATGTCAAGGAATTTGCAATGAATAATGGCCAAGTCTTCTTGTGGCTTCTGTACAAAACTTACATCATATTTACTGGGTCTCCTTTAGAGCCCTAGGACCTCCATGAGAGCCACACATACAACTTGATTACTCTTGGACACAGTGCAAAGGCAGTAAATGAGTGCACCAGCCAAGACTGACTCAAAACCAAACTGGAATCCAGTTTGGTGACAGCTACTACACTGAAGATTTAACTGTCAGCTGCCCTTGCCCAGCTGCCCCAGATTTCATCCTTTTCCTTTCCCCAGGGTCCTCAGGCTCCCTAGCAATTGTCACCTGAACAGTGACAAGGGAGGGAGCAACACATTTATTTCACAACCTCTTACAATCTGCCCTTCAGCCAACTGAAAATGCCTATAGGCATTTACTGCTCAAGTACAGACTAAAAGCCGTAGGGTTTGGACATCAGTACTAAGACAGTACTTGAAGACAGGAGGGTTACTATAATATACCTCTTCCTTTAGGCAAGCATTTCTATTTGCATTGGCTAATCCTTCATGTATATGGCATTTATTTCATCTCTGTGGCAGGCAGGTCTGTCACAGATCCCTCTAAGCTCTGAACTCGGAGGTAAGAGATACCACCGGGAACAACATCCAGGACTGGAACTCATCCCTCTCTTTCTGCCAAATCAAAGTTACAAGGGCCAGGTCAGCCAGCCTCCTGGTCCAGCTAAAACTCAGCAGGAGCTGTGAGGATGTCTCATGGTCATTACACCAGAACTAGAGGCAAGATACCACCTGCCAAAGGATCCATATCCTATGCCTGCTGCTGGCATTTAGCTCCCCTTGAGCTCAGGACTCAGCATACAAAAGAGCCAAGGCTGTCAAAGAGCTCTCCATACTCACTGAGTACGTGTGAGTAGATGAGTATCAGTGAGAAGAGCACACAATCTCAGAGGCAACATTTTTCATCTAAGGATGCTGCAGGCATTAGTGCCAGCTTCTGTTCAGCTCAGATTAGCATCCACAGAGATGCAAAAAGTCAGTGACTTGAGCTACAAGCTAGTTTGGACTTCTCCTGCTTGCTCTGATTGAGGTACAGCAAAGGGAAAAGGATTGAGAAGCTCAACATGAGCCTGGCAGCCCAGAAAGCCAAATACACCCTCGGCTGCATTAAAAGAAGCGTGGCCAGCAGGTTGCAGGAGGCAATTTCAGGAGTACTGCATCCAGCTTTGGAGTCCTCAACACAAGAAGGACATGGATCTGTTAGAATGGGTCCAGAGGAGTGCCACAAAGATGATCAGAGGACTGGAGCACCTCTCCTATAAGGAAAGTCTGAGAGAGCTGGGGCTGTTCATCCTGGAGAAGAGAAGGCTCCAGGGAGACCTTAGAGCAGCCTTCCAGTATCTGAAGGGAGCCTGCGGGAGAGGGTCTCTTTGTCAGGAAGTGTAGTGACAGGACAAGTGGTAACAGCTTTAAATTAGAAGAGGGGAGATTTAGATTAGACACTAGAAAGAAATTCTTTCCTGTCGGGGTGGTGAGACACTGGAACAGGTTGCCCAGGGAAGTTGTGGATGTTGCATCCCTGAAAGTGTTTAGGGCCAGGCTGGTGGGACTTTGAGCAACCTGGTCTAGTGGGAGGTGTCCGTGGCAGGGGGCTTGGAACTTAATGATCTTTAAAGTCCCTTCCAACCCTAACCATTGCCTGTACAGCAAGTAAGCCACAAGGAAGCTTGTAAGCCATCAGTTATTCCACCTGACATTCTGTATATAGCTTCATAGCAGTTATCTTTCAAGGTCCAGATAACATCCTAGTGATCACTGCAGCAATAGGGTGAGCCCTCATATACTTATAGAGGTCATCTCCCAGACTAGTCTCTCTTAAAGTACCCACTGGTTTACATCATGTTTGTCTACCCGATTCTGTCATGCTGCTTATGAAAGGGAAAGCTTCGGCATATGTTGTGTTACGTGATCCATCGTAATTCCATGTAATGTAATCATGGATGTGAACCCACAAGAAGGCTTTGTTTACACTCTGCACACAACCTTTTTTTTTTTAGAGGTCTGGAAGAGCTATTTAACTGATAGTGCATGGCAAGCCTCCACATGAAGGCTGGTATAAAGTCATCTGTGTTTAGTAAACTATGTGTCTTGCAAACTGTTACACTGCAGGCTAACATGTGTGAGTATATCTATTTCAGGCTTGAAAAGCAAACAAACAAACAACAAATTTGTGATACTCTGCCAGGGTTTCAAAAGTGGTAGTCTTTCCAAAAATCCTAAATGGCTGCAGCAAATGTTTTGGAAACCACAGTGAATCATGTAAAGTTCTGTTGCACTTCATATATAAAGCACGCTTATTTGTATGTGGAGACTACGTTTTTTCCTGTTGACGTCATTTCAGAGTCATTGTCTGCCTCAGTTAAGAAATATTTCTAATGGTCTTTCTTAATCTCAAGAACTACAAGTTACTGTATGTATAAACACCAGCTCATCAGCCTAAGGAGGATGTAAAAGGAAAGGATTAGTTTTATCCTGTGTTTATAAGCGCCACAGCTGGCTTTCCTTAGGTAACAAGAGGAGAAAAATAGCAGCTTTGATAAGGAGAAGGCTATGATGGGAACTGAAGAGAAATTACCTTAAGAGGACTCATTTTGCAGGATAGTGGAGCATAATGTTAATTACTGTCTCCAAAATCAGGTCATCATGAGAAATTTCTTGTATAGCTTGTCCATTTTTTCTTTCCTGTGAGGAATACAGTTTTATTCTCTGAGTTGACCTACCATTAAAAAAATTAAGTTCTTTAAGCTAGTGTTGGCTAATTTACAAAGTACCCTGATGAAGCGTCTCTATCCCCACAACCAGAATAGTCTTTTTCTGAGTATTGCTCCAGCACTTCTAAGTCCTGGGATATAAACAGACTTTTCCCAGCTATAATGGACTACACAATTTTATCTCTCAGTCTACGCTCCCTGTCCCATACTAGGAATCCATGGCCATCATCCTACACCAATGCTCCCAGGCCAGCCTACATAACTGCTGCCTGCAACCTGGTGAGTCCAGGTTTCTCATCTATTCCCTTTTGTTATTTACCTCTTCTTCACTTCTCTATGCATCCCTCAGTCCCACAGCTGCCCTTCCTGACAGCCATTCAACAGAAAGGAAATCATCAAGCTGCTCCCTCTATCAAGATGGAAACTGCCTATGTCTCGAGAGCAGCAACAGAGGGGTCAGCAGTGGCCATGACTTAGCACAGAGTAGGCCACTGCAGGATGGAAAAATGGCCAATGAAATGAGCTGGCCCACTCTGCTTCTTTTCCTAGAACATATACGTATAAATGGTAGATACAGATATGTTGAGATAGAAGTAGATAAAGATTATATAGATATAGATGAAATACCAGTCATCTTTATGAGAAATACAAGCTCTAGGACACTACATACCCTTGTAGGTATGTATAGGTATAGGTACAGTGATTACATTTTTAACTTCGATGCAAGTTGACATTGTATCTTGTTTCTGTTTACAGCTCTAATGGGAAATCAGTTTCCTGGGCCCAGAATGAGAAAAGCAGCAGAGGAGCACACCTTTGGCAGCGGTTGTCAATCCACATCAACAAGAAAGAGAACCCCAATCAAACTGCAGTGATCAAGCCTTTTTCTAAAAGCACAGATAGTAGCCGACATAGTAGCAGTGCTACATTTCCTGAGGCCAGTGCCAAAACGCTTTATGAGGTTTCAGAAGCAGAAGAGCAATACCCAGCTCAATACCGACCGCAGACTCCCTCGCCTATCAGCACCTTGAGCCACAGAACTGCCTCCGTTAGCCGAACAGAAGATGATGCCCCTACCTTCCAGTCAGAGCCTCCTCAGAGAAGTAGCTCCTCTCAAGGCTCCCTCATGGAGCAGATCAGTAGCGTGGTTACTCGCTTTACAGCCAATATCAGCGAGCTGAACTCTATGATGCTTTCGACAGCCACTCCAGGGACAATGGTGGCCACTCCTCTCTGCTCTTCATACCTGATTCCGCGGGAAATCCAACTCCCTACGACAATGACCACGTTTGCAGAGATCCAGCCGCTTCCTGCCATTGAAGTCAATGGCGCTTCACAGTCAGCTAGAAAACCTTCTAATGGCAGCGTCAAAGAAGGCACTTCAGAGACCCCATCAGCCAAGCAAGACCTTGAGGAGTTGGTAGCTTTAACTCCTCCTTCTCCTTTTAGAGACTCCATCGACTCTGGAAGTGCGTCTCCCAGCTCTCCGGTTTCCGAATCAGCTCTCTGTATTCCATCTTCCCCAAAGTATGACACGCTCCTCATCAGAGATTATACTCAAAGCTCTTCTTCGCTGTGAATGTAGTTCAAGGCGACATTGGATCTCAACGACTACAAGCAAGTAGTGAGGGGACAGCCAAGCCTTCAAGATCTCCAGTGTTTATGCAGATAGAGCAAGAGGCATTGGGTCATCTTGTGACAAATGGAGAGGAAGAAGAGGAATTACTTGAGAAGTGGAAACATCAGATTAATTATGCTGTTTTAAAAACAAAATGACTCTTGGCAGATAATCGTGGCCTTAAAAAAACATGGGCTTTTCAGAAACACTGAATCTATTTTTGAGGGCTTATAAGGAGTCTGTTAAATCAGTTACATACCAAGTGCTTTGCTTTAGAATTACAAAGAACTGTGTGTACAATATACGGGACAGGGGGGAAACTAGATTGTAAACAACTGTACAATGGTTTGTTTGTTTACTCTGATTCCTTACCCAGAAGTGAACCTTGATCTTTTATCAAGAATAGAAGACCAAACATTGAATGTACATTTTCTAACGGACTCAAATCTGGGACCAACCTGTCAAGCTTTCTTTTCTTTCCTTTTTTTTTTTTTCTATGAAGATCTCAAAAAGCAGTAATGTATGTTCAATAACTACCAAACCTTTTGCTGAAGCATAATGTGTCCGTGATGTGTTACACGTGGATAACACTAAGCTGAATCTTCGCAGTGAGTGACTGCAATATGGAGGGCTTTACAAGTGACTTCTCAAGCTACACATTTGTTTATGAAATTCTCTTCTACCAGTATCAAAAATTCAATTTGTTAACATTGGATTCACCTTCACAGCAACAACACCCAAGGAAGATTTCCTGACTATTTCACCATGTTGCCAACTAATAATGAAGTAGCAAAAAATATTTTCTGGAGTACTGTTTTGTAAATCCCTTATCAGGGCAAGTTGTTGGGGTGAATATTCTCTTTCTAGCAGCACTACCAAGCTATATTATAGCTGTACTCCCTTCTGAAATGAATACATTTTTATGGACGTTCTTAGGCTAACATTGTCAGTTAAAATATTTATTCGGGCTCCCATAATATTTGCTTGTAAGGAACAGGTAAACACCCTAAGGACTTTCTCCATACTTTGAATGACAGAATTCTAGGGTACCAATCTGGATTATGATGAATTCTAACTGTCAGTGGAAAGGTTGTCAGAATCATAATTCATATATAGTGAAAAAACCCTGTGTCAAAATCTGCTTAGAGGTGATTTAGCTACTCTTTAATAAGCAACACTTTTAACTTTGTTTAGCTGCTAATGCATTGCAGCTATGAACTGTGACAAAAAAAAAAAAGAAAAAAAAAAAAGAAAAACTACTTTCAAAGCAATACAGAGTAAAGGTTAAAACAAAGAAGACCTAATGAGATGTGAACCAACTGAGTCTTTCTTTGTTTCTTAGCAACTGACAGAAGAAGCAAGGGGATTCCTCATATTTTTTTTCCTATATCAAGGTAGTACAGTTTAGTGCGCTTCATGCTGTCACAGCACTTTTTTAATACAGGCAGGGAAGAGTTTTAAAGTTTGAATAGAAGCTAAATAATTTTTGATAGGTGTAGTAACATAGGACTTGTAAGTCAGGCCCTAAACGCACACTTTATTGGCTCTCTCTCCTTCATGATATAGCTGTCCTCAGGTGCCAAACTCTTATGGGTTCATTTTATTTTATTCAAGGATAGCATGAAGTGGTGAGTGATGTACTTCAATTCACCACTGAATTGATGTAGCCTTACAAAGAAGACAGCCTCATGGAAGGGAGCCTTGAAATAAGGACGCTATGTTTCTTTTTCAAAACCTTTAGATCTAACTTATTCAAAGATAACTAATATCTTGCAATCAAAATTCACACCTCCCAAGTCCAAAATAATAAATATTTGATCAACAACAACAACAACACAAACAAACAAACAAACAAAAAACGAAAGCACATTCACGTACTTAGTAAAGAGCATTTTCTATTATTTTGGGAAGCTAGTTTGACCATTATGTGCTGCACCCCAATTTGCTGCTCAACAACATTAAAATAAAAGGTAATGGATGACTGAATCCATGCTAACACCTCACAGAGATACTCCGGTGACTCTGTACATCCTGCACAAGGCAGTACTATCCAACTGCAGTCTATGGGCATGCTTATTTTGCCAGTTGCAGTCGCTTACTAGCTATGCCTAGAGTGTGAACCAGCAGGTCACGAAACAGCTCCAGTCCAGAAGGCAGGTAGATACATCAGGCCATGATTGTAGGTCCTTGTTGCTTATATGTAGTTCGTGCCTCCTCACATGACTGATTAGCACAAACTCAGATCTACATTTTCCAGACCAGACCTTAGTTTTCCCCTCCTCATTCACAGTATTAACAGGCCTCATTGGTCCCCAGATGTCTATGACTTTACAAGAAAGCATCGTCTTTCACAAGTTACAACCCATATCTAAGGGAAGAGCACATCCAATCACTCTGTGACATAAACATGCTCATTTAGGGAGCCGAGACCACTTAAATGTTGTCTATGGAAGACTTATATGATAACATATGTTTCATCAGTGCAATACTGTTATGATATATACAGAGTGCAATGAGATTGTTAATGTGAATTTAAAGAAATTCTACAAATATCTGCTCTCTTACATTTTAACCTGCTGACCAATGTCCTTCCTTGGACAGTCTCTGTCTTGATCTTGCCCTAGTCTTCTAGATTCCCATTTCCGTAGTCTTTTTCTTATATTGGTGGACACTTAATATTAATGTATTCCTGCTAAAATCTGTGGGCTTCACCTCTCTATGAAATAATAACAGTGGAAATAAGGAGTATACAGACAGACATAAAAATCTTTTCTTAAAGAAGGAAATTAGAATAAAATAGAAACTCTCAACCCATGAATCAACATAAATATACCTCTTCTGCTCCCACATTGCAATTCTGCACAATCCTGGCCAGAGCTATTGTTCAGAGCTTCTTGACAACTTTCATATTATTTTGCCAAGACAGTGTATATATGTGCACACACATATGCACATGCAATCTCACACAAACCCTCAATCTAACAGCTGAATAAATGCTTCAAAGCCTAAACCCCTAATGTTATAAAACCCAAATTTTAAACACTTTTGCTCATTCTGACTTTGGGACAACTCATGTAATTTTGTGTATTCATTAGCCACAGAAGAAATTTTAATTGCACAAGGAACCAAGGATGGACACTGCTGAGTTTGTACCTCCTACTCATCAATCTATCTTTAATGAAAGATAGGTCAGCCTTAGTGACATTTAAAGAAGTCAAAATCCATTTAAATTTTACAGGCTGGAATGTGCCAATGTCACCTTGTATGATAAGTCTGGGTTTCATCAAAGGTAGAAAAGGTTTTTTGGGGAAGAAGATAACAATTATGTAATGACTGCAGACAAAGGAGTCCAGTGGGAGATTTGCAAGACTGGAAAGTATTTTAACAGTGGGTTTGAAACAAGAAAATAGAAAGTTATGAATGACAGACATTATATCATTTTGCTGTTTGTATGCTACTCTACGTTTAGGACATTAAGATTTAAAGGCAGGGTTTTTCAGCCATAAAAGCAAACATTACAATCATGAACACTTTCCAATCTAAATAAAGAATGTGCAAGTACCAACTGAATGGCTTGAAATTGCCTTCCAATTTAGTGCTGCTGCCAGAAAGGGAATTAAAGGAGTTGAAACTATTGTCATTCTAGACCACAGAGACCTCGGAAAACCACGTGTTTCTTTTGTGCTTGAGGCCAACCCTAACGAGTGGAGGTGTAACCTCCTCTGGAATCTGTGCTTTTGAAATAAAGTGAATCACTCTGGCAGGCCAGTTGAGAAAAAGTATTAGCAATACTGAAGAAGAACTGTATTTTTTAATTGGCTCTGAAGAATAATTGCATGACTTTGGAGATGTGCTTCCTTGTACTTCTATCTGAACATCTGGTGCCTAGATTCATACAGATACCTTAGACCAGAGATTTTTACACCATGGTCCACAAAGCTCTTGCTGATATTTCGTGGAAGCCTGGTTGATCACAAGGTGCTGGCTTCTTCCAGTGATTTCCAGCTACAAAAGTGAATTAAAAGTTAAATGCTAATAAAATATTAACTGTTAAGTTTTAAAAGAAAAAAAATAATGTTAGCTTGCTTGAATGTTTATTCAGTTGCTGTCTTTGCTAAAGGAAAACTTTGTGATTAAAACTGAAATAATAAGATCTTTAAAGGGAATAAATGGGAAGACCAATCCATGGTTCAGACTCTGGATGACAGCGGAGATCATCTGGGAGTGTTTTCTTTAGAGGGACCCATGAAAAGGTTGGTCCCTCTAAAGACAGCCTAGCCCCGCTGAAAGACAGCCTAGCTGTGCGTATAAATTCAGTAAAGTGTGTGACTTTGTTATTCTGCTTAATACATCATTTACAATGTGAGAGGAAAAAACATGACAGCAACAGACAGCATACAAAAAATGTCAGCTCCTTAGGGAAATCAAAGCACTATGCTTGGGATTAATAATGTGACCATGACTTTCTTATTGTATTGGAAACCAGTGTCAGGGCTGACCCAAAAGAGGACTTTGATGCCTAAAGTTAGAAATTAAGCAGAATTTAGTACCTACATTTAAAAAAATTTTAAAGCCACTATTCAACCTCCATCATACCCAGACATCTAGCTTTTCATGTCTGCATATGTTCAGAACTACCCCAATCTTGACACATCTAAGGATCTTCGCACCTTTATCATTCTAAAACCCATCAGAGCGCTGTTTTCATACTAGCCTCAAGGTTAGAGCAGTCGGGCAGAAAGTGAGAGACCTAAATTCAGACCCAACCATTGCAGGAGGTGATTGAAATCTTCCCACTGGCTGGAAAATGCTCTCATGACTCTGCATTGGGGCACCCCTCTAAGGTGTTACCTCACTGAGGTAACTTCACATGATAGAAACAAATTCATGAGTCTCAGAGTAGAAAAGGAAGAGTAACTCTGCACTCTGATAGGACACACACTTGATATAATTAGAGATGGTATGTGACCATTTAATGTACAATACTTTAAAAACCTCAGAAGCACAAACCAGGTGAGTATCTTAAGTACAAAAAAGCGGAGATAGCATTTTTCCTGTGCAATGTATTGCCCCCCGCTCTGCCCCTCCTCCCCCTCTCCTTCCCACCTTAAACACTTCCCTGAGAAGTGCTTTAGTGTCAGGAGGGGACACCATGCTCTTCCTTACCTCTGTGTCTGCAACCATCTTGTCTTCCACTTGGAGTTCTCAGACCCCTCTGTGAAAAGGGACAGTCTTCTTGGATAGATGAAGGAATTAAAGTTTGAGGCACCACTTCTCTGAGGCTGCAGAAAAAAAGGGATTAATTTTATTTTTCTCCAGCCATCTTATACAAAGGCCACTGATAGAATCACAGGATGATATGGGGTTGGAAGGGACCACTGGAGATCATCTAGTCCAACCCCCCAGCCAAAGCAGGTCCACCTAGAGCAGGTTGCACAGGAACGTGTTCATGCGGGTTTTGAATGTCTCCAGAGACGGAGACTACACCTCCTCTCTGGGCAACCTGTTCCAGTGCTCTGCCACCCTCAAAGTGGGCTTAGATGTTTATGTTTAGATGGAACTTCTTCTGTACAAGTTTGTGCCCGTTACCTCTTGTCCTGTCACTGAGCACCATTGAAAAAATACTGTCTCCTTCCTCTTGACACCCACCCTTTTAAGTATTTATAGGCATTGATTATATACTCCTTTAGCCTTTTCTTCTCCAGACTAAAAAGACTCAAGGCCTTCAGCCTTTCCTCATAAGAGAGATGTTCTAGTCCCCTAATCACCTTTGTAGCCCACTAGTATAACCCTCTCCAGCAGTTCCCTGTCCTTCTTGAACTGAGGAGCCCAGAACTGAACATAGTAAACAAAACTTCAAAAATTTTTTGAAACAAAATTATGCCCATGTCTAGAAATTGGTCCCAGCTGAAAATTAGTACTTTTTGTACATTAAGTTTCCATACTGTCTCAAGCAAAGTAATCTCTTTCCTTGTCATGTTGCTTTCCTGAGCACCTAACTGTTCTCACAAGTGTCACAATAAGCTTAGATATTTAACAAAGCGTTCTGGTCGCCATGCTAGAGCCAAAGAGTCTAAAAAAATAGGTATTACATGGCATAACTTTAAGTGCTGAAGTCCTTTACTGGCATTGGCCCTTAACCTATTGAGGTCACTGGAATCATTCCAGATTAACATCCATGTAAAGAAAGTCAAATTCTGACAGTGGCCATCCAAGTCTAACTCTTGGCTGTTTGCATCACCAGAAAATTATAATGGCAAGATGTTCATCACAGTTTCTTCTGAATCAAACAGCAGATTTATTTTATCTAGTTCGTTATTGAAGCAACTTGCTGGGCTTAGTGAATAGTACCTCCCCACCATTCTTATTTATCATTGGTACTCTAGCAGGTGTCCCAGTGGGAAAATTGTACTTTGACTAAATGCGTTCAGGAATGTGAGAGAACATGTCCAAAAATAAGAAACAGGTCACTGTTTTCTGACAGTTTCATGAATCTCATAAAAGGAAGTCAATACTCTCCATGAACAAGAAAATCATTCATCTGCTGCCCATTTCAGTGTGCACTGCACGTATTAAAGGCTTCAGCTAAATTATCTGGATTCACTTTTATTTCACTGTGGTTTATTATTATACTCTCTGTTCAAAACCCTGCATTTGCCACTTACAATTTTATACTGTGAGAAGGAAAAAAGATACAGACCATTGAAGCATAAAGGTAAGTAAAAAATTCATCTAGTGATGAATTGGTGTATGTGGCCAGTTTTGTCTCATCTGATAATGACAGATACAACAATAATCATTAAGTCACTCCAATCTGCCAAATGGGAACAAATATACTATGTATATTACATGTACTAATAGGATTATATGGCAGCTGCTGGTGGTATTTGTAATTAGAAATCTATATAGAATATAGATGTTTTAGAGAGACGGTGCCAATTCTAAAAGATTTGTGTGGGCTACAAGTGCTTGTAATTATTTTTTTTTAATTTGCTAATAACTTATGAACACTTGGTTTCAAACATTCTGTGAGCATTTGTTCTTTTTTTATGTTGTTGCTGCTTATACTATTAAAAAATAGAGAATGTAAAGTTATTATTTTGATGTGAACTGAAAATGATTTTTCATAAAATTTAACATTTTTATCAGCTTCAGTTTTGCTTTATACCTGTACAAATGTAATTTATTTTAGCATTGAAAAATACATTTGCTTGTTTCTCGATTGTCTACATCATGTTATAGTTGGTGTTTATGTAGAGTCGGGTACTTTTTGAACAGTATTAAAAAAAATTCTGTGATATGACTGAAAACTGGATTTTTTTCTCTGAAATACTTATAGTTATTTTTTCAATACATTTTCTGCAAACTGGGTTTGCCAATACACAAATTCTTCAATGATAAACTCTTTCTCTCTCTCTCGTTTTAGAGGATTACCTGTACATTTATAAATAATAGTTACATACCATTTTAGTACACTTTGGTCTTCCTCTTTGAAACAAACACAGCCTCATTGATGAGGCATATCTGGATTTTCAGGTTTAGAGGAAATAGTTTCGTAATCTAGTCTCAAACAACAAAACAAAGCTGTTCAACTGAGAACACCTATAACAAAC
>VZTM01009895.1:0-10964 GCA_013400555.1 Jacana jacana | reverse complement strand
CCAGAAATTACAGCCATACCAAGATACTGGATATGACTTGTAACCAATTTTATGGTTGAGTACTTTTCTCACATTTTAAGAAAACAACTGTGCTACTCCTATATTAATCATTACAGTGTTTCAAATAATTAACCAAAAGCTTCAAAACAATTTTCTACTTGAAATTAATTACTAAACCGAGACACACAAGACATAAATGCATCTTTAGCTTACAAGTCATGTTTCATTCAAACTGGTGCATCTTCTGCATTTTAACTGAGTAGCCAGAAAGTAAGAGTTGCTAATTTTTACCCATACCATGTTTGATGCTTTTCTTCTCCAGCATTTGCAAGAGTCACAAGTCTTTATTCAGTATTCCCCTTCAACTATTCCAAAGGAGATAAGATCAGATGATGCACTGTTAAAAATATTTCACCATTCACAGTCACTTAAGTCAAAATATTCAAAGCTTCAGTTTACTGCCGCTCATACAGATCAGATTTCAGTGTATAGAACATCAAGCTCCTGGTAAATCAGCAGTAAACGCCATTGCAGTTTTATTTAAGTTCTGTGAGCACACTTGTGAGTTGTGTAAGAACAGCTATAGGTTTGTTTCATGGTTTTGCAGTAACACTGAGGAAATGCTGTATTAACCACTAGGCACATCTGAGGCTTTTAATTTTACACTCTGAACTGCTAATTTTCTAGTTTTGATAGCTCTCCTTTCTAAATCCAGTTTTGAGTATCCCACTTGTCATATTTAGTCATCCAATCCTTTTCCTCTTTCAGTGCCAAATATACCTTAGCTCAATGACAGTCATTTCTTGCAGGTTTTGGCAAATCTGCCTGAAGCAATGGTTAGGCTGAGCTACAATACCTACTTCTCTAATGCTGTTCAGAACCCAATTAGAATTGATTTAACCTCCAAACTAATGGCCGCTGTGCAGAATGCCCAAACTTATGATTAATAGCTTTTCTTGTACTCAATAATTTTTTTAAATGCTGTTTTCTAATTTGCATCTTATTTCCTTTCCTCATAGCCTCTGCTATTCCAAAAGGGGAAGAATGCTCTATACATCAGGTTGGCTTTTGCGGTAATCCACTGGCACTGCCACTGCCCAACAGACCCACACCACGTCACGGAAGGCATTTTAATAATTAAAACGGGGAAGCAAATGTAGAAAGAGGTTTGAAGCTTTCCTTCAGCCAGTCAAAGCAATTCAAAGGTCTTTGCTCTTCTCCTCCACAAACAGAATTTCTACAAACTCCACCAGAGTTACCATGCCAGCTCAGGCGCAGCCAATTCAACAACCCCAGTGAACACTCCAAGTGAAGACTGCTGCTATATACACACAAAAAGTCTCCACAAGACAGCATGGGGTTTTTTAGAGTTAATTATTCTTTTTTTTTTTATTTAAAATACCCATTTCACAGATGTTTGATTCAGCTCTTTGTATATTGGCAAAAGAGGGGGCAGAAGCTTCTCAAGCAGTACTGTCTACTGAATAAACCAAATTACAGAAAATACAGCCTAAACCTGAACAGTAAGCTTGCTCCAGAAGATACTGCGGCCACCATCACACAACCAAGAAGAAACTCAAGGCTTATACTAACCAAAGCAGATGTGTGTAACACATAGTATGCTTTAATAATGTGAACTAATTACTTCATTAGCACTCAGCAGTGAAAATCAGACATGAGAATTACCAATATGCCACAGCTTCTCAGAATCAGAGCTCTGTATTACAGGTTGAAAGTAGAGATTGAGATTCAGAAAATAAAGGTCCCAGATTTAATGCTCCTTGTCAACACACATTCTAGGCTGTTCAGATTTAAGACCTTCCCGACAGGACTGAGAATTAACTCATTTGTTTTGGCTATGTACTCATGCATTCTTTTGAAAATTTATTTCCAGGAAACTGAGGTTTGCTCACGATATGCAGTAAGGACTTGCTTCTGAAATGCATTCCTGCTTCTTCACACAGCATTCATGATATTTAGGTTCTCTTCACTCTTTGCACAGAATTTGAGCTATCTCTGTAGTTGAGCTTGAGTAAAATCTTTACATACACTAACTTAATCTTTGTTCATCTTAATCTGGTGCCCAGTGAGAGGACACGAGGAAATGGGCACAAACCTGTGCACAAGAAGTTCCATCTAAACACAAGGCCGGACATCTTTGAGGGTGGCAGAGCACTGGAACAGGCTGCCCAGAGAGATGGTGAAGTCTTCATCTCTGGAGACATTCAAAACCTGCCTGGGCAAGTTCCTGTGTAACCTGTTCTAGATAGACCTTTGGCATGGGGGTTGGAATGGATGTCCAGAGGTCCCTTCCAGCCCCATATCATTCTGTTATTCTGTTAAAGTTGCTGTCCCAAAACCACAGAAACATGCAAAAGCTGTGAACTCAGACCTAGTAAAACAGCAACACAACTGAATCTCCCATCAGCAGTCCACCTACCAAGAATGTACATAAATGCTAACGTTCTCCAAAACAGTGCCAAGAATTTTAGCCTAATGTCTTCAATTAAATAAACTCAGCTTCACATAACCCACAGCAGTCTGGGATCTGAATGTTCAGAACAAAATATCAGTGAATTTGCAGAAATTCTATTTTAGCAAAAATTCTTACTCTTCTGTCAGTTGTAACAACTGCACTAACACCTGATCAAATAAACTTCTTAACAAGACAGATGAAAATGTATTAAATGGTTCTTTTTTCCTACTGCCATCCACTTTCCTTCCTCAGAAAATACCAGTAAACAAGCAACAACTGCTTCTAGGCAAGCTCAGACCCAGAGCCACTGTGCCTAAATCAAATGTAATGATCACTACTTCACAGATTGACCTATGAAATACTTCAGAAATACCAAGTGAAACGAAGTTGGTTGTAAAGGCAAATTAAATTTGAATGTTTTATTCTACTCGCACACACAATCTATGGGGTTTTTTGTTATTATTAAGTTTACTATATTAGATAGCTATTTGGGCAATCCTGCATTTAATTCAATAGGATCCTTGTGCAATACTGAATTTTGTCACTTTTACCCAGGGAGGCTGATTTTAGTAGACCGTAGCGGAGATTAATTGATTGGTTATAAAAGAAACATGTATCATCATAATGCTTTTTCACAGATCATTTATTATGTTGCTTTGTTGCACTGGATTAATATACAAATCAACCAGGCTAACAGTTAGAGATGTCTGCTACAAGCTAAAAGCAATAGAGGTGTTTCATAGAAAGTTGCTGCTCCCAGTGGAAAAAACCAACCACCCTGTAGACTGAAGTAATGTTTAGGATAGCAGTACTGGCAACCCAAGGAATTTATCTGAGCAGAAGTCAGAACAACTGTCATTTTCTCCTCATCTCAAGCAATCATGTTGACCAATACCAGACAGTTTCAAGGTGGCCACCTCACATGCAGGCATCTGCATTTTTTGCAAATGAATCTTGTTCCTTTATATTAGCTGATTCCACAGTAACTGTTCGTACTTGCACACCTTCCCTGGAGGATTAAATGCATAATAGTTAGAAGCAGACAAGTCCTCCAGGAAGGCAATAAGAGGCTACTGCAATCTTATGGAAATGCAAAACCAAGGTAAAATACCTAACACCAAAATGGTGCCTTCTGTTGTTACACTTGCTGGATTTTGTGCGTGTTTAAGAAATGCTGCACATCTATTCTGCACAGAGAATTGCTGCAAAGAGCTGCCTTTGTAAATCACACAAAATAAACCATGTGTACATCCTTCCTTCTTCCAAACACAAAGATTAGATTTGCAGAAGTGCTGCAACTTCACCAAAACCACTGATGATTTTTGAAAAGCTCTTCTTTTGACCTGTATAAAAAATACGTTATCTCCCAGTTGTTCTAATCCAGTTATAATGAAAAATAATAATTTCACACTTCGTGTAGTATAATTAATGTACTACCTGAAATTCCCAGTTAATCCCATCAGTTTTTCAAATCAGCAGTGTCAAAAAGCACATAATACGGTATGAAACATATTGTCACGACCAATACGTAAGCTACCTTAAAGAAAATAGTCAAAAGGCAAGGAACTGCATCCACTTATGTCAACCTGACATTGGAATTTCATGGACAGTGCTATTCCACTCCTTCTCATCTACCTCATTAGAAAATACTCAATTTAATACCACATTCCCACTTTAAGTTTCACTGAATTCTTGATCTGAAGTTAGTCTTCAGCATTAATTCTGCATAGCTTACTTGCCATCAGGATACACACAGGATTCCTGCCAATTTATTTAAAATACCTGCATACAGCAATTTGCTATGGGAAGAATTCCTTTCACCTAAAGGCTTCCATATTGAAGTCAGGATTAAAAGGACAAGGTCTCCTCTGGAAAAGACCTTTGGTCCAACAAAGTCACTCTGCTTTCCATTTTACTGATTATGGCTGTACCTTTCAGTTAGCTGAAGAAAAAAAGGTAGGCCCAGCATTTGATGTGTCAACAAAGCTAAGGATTTTGTTTCTTTGGGTACACAGAGTTTCATTTAGCACTTATCTGTCCTTTACATGTTAATCATAAACGTACTGATAACTCCTCACAGTCACCTGGGAAGCCTTATGCAGGAACCACTGAGAAAACAACATGACGAGGTTCAAGACTGTAGTATGGCAGTTGCTGCTAACTTGGCAATCTTAAGTTGCCCTCTGTTGCTTAGTTTCAATTTTCACTTTTCACATACCCGAAGAAGGAGGTTTCTCAAGAGACTGTTCATCTCCCAGTGCAGGATAAATCACAAACTACTTTATATTTTTGCTTTATCCTAAGCCTTTGTATTAACTCTGCATCCCTTTGCAAAGAGGCCAGACTCAGTGAAAACGTCGGCTGATTGTCAGATTTTCTTACTGATGAGAAAACTACCCACATATACCGTAGAGAAGAGAAAGATAAAGTGATCCCTGAGAAAGAATTATGAGAACTGCAGCACATTAGTGGCAAGCCACCTCACTTGTGTGGGTTGGTGCACACAAGAGAACTACATCTCACTTCTCTTTTGCCGTCACCCTGGGCAGATCTTCAGTCATTGCTATAATGAATACTGTGCTTGAACCGCACACCAGTACTGGTTGTACACAGGGATAGCATGTGACACGTGGGAAATGGTGAGGAATATTGAAGAGGGAGGGAGGAACCATACAGAGACACGGGTATTTTCAAGAGCACTTTAAGTGACAAATCCAGCCTGCTCCCTTATTACTTCCTAACCTGGTCACCTTACAGCATCCAGAGTCCCTGGTTTCACTTGAATTCTTTTACTTGCCAATACAAACATGATTATCCAACATCACCACTCAAGATTATCCAGATTTTGTTTGTCAGAGCATAGCAAGTGAGAATTCCCATTTCAACTCATGCAGATCCACACACCTTGATGACTTGATACGTTAAATAGACATCACATTTCAAATGAAAGTTAACTTGCCAGACAAGATAACTGAGAAAATAACAATAAAAAAAAGCTTGGAAAACTAATTATTTTTCAGAAGTGCAGTGGAATAAGTTAGGCAATCATTCTCGTTGAATATTTGGCTTGGCATTTAAGATCAGCTGTATTTTTCTTTTTGGCTCTATGTCTGGGCTGTCATTTCTTGCCACAAAATATTTAAGCTCAAACATATGTTCAGCTACAGATTTTGAGAAAAATACCTTGGGAAAATGTAAACTGAAACAAAAGGCTACCTTTCTTTTTCAGAACAAGAAACTCAGCATAAAACACCACTGTATCCATTTAAGTATTTAAGTCAAATTAATATTTACCCATGAGCAGGATCCAAAGCTATTGCCCTGGGCTGATCAAGGTCTTGCCAGAAGAGGACTTTTCTAGATGTTCCATTGAGATTAGCTACTTCTATCCTATTGGTTTCTGAATCCGTCCAGTAAAGTTTTTTCCCAATCCAATCACATGCCAGGCCATCCGGGGAAACCAGACCAGAAATGATGACATTCTGCACCACACTCCCAGTTTGGTTAATGTAAGTTTGCTTGATGGCTTCTTCACTCACATCTGTCCAGAAAACGATGCCTTGTGAATACTGGAAGTCAACCGCAGCAGCGTCCTCTAAACCACTGACCACCACAGTGGACTCCAGTTTCGTGCCTCCAGCATCCACAAGTCGAACATCCCGCCGGTTGGCAAACAGCAGAAAGGGAGATGCTACAGAAGAAAAAAGTAAAAAACATGTTAGTGTTACTGGCATCTAGAGATGTTAAAGCACTGAGTATGAACATGGCATAGGAGAATTTCTTTTCCCAGATCAGTAGGGCACCCAGTACAGCAGAAGGAACATGGAAGTTTCACATGAGAGAAGAATTCACATTACCCAAAAACCTATTCCTTTCCACATCAGACAAAAGAGTAAAGGACAGAGGGAAGAGCAGGCTCAATTATGTATCTACAGGATATGGGCAGTATCTTCAACAGTTAAGAGTTCAAACTGAGGCCCTCCAACAATACCTTCTGTCAATCTATATATCCAGGTTTAGAACAAATTAAGTTTTCATGGTTTAAAAGCTTGGTTCACCAAGGTTAAGTAGTAACAACGTGCAGAAGGCAAGTTCTGCTACCCCTTAGTAGCAGGCTGGAAGCCAACAGTACTAGACACAACATGCCAAAATACTCCTCCCAAGTACCCTCCTAAATGGCAAAGACTGTGACAGAGGTTGAGAACTACTGTCTTCTCTTCCGCACCACAACAAGAGAGAAATTCAAAGAAGAGTTTGAAGGAAGATGATGATGTGGGTTGTGCAAGTTTCTGGGGACTGCTGTTAGCTGGAAAAGGCACCCAGAGCAAAAGCACAAAGATTCTTTCTGTTTGAAGCTCTATAGTGGGTGGTGGATGCTGAAGTCCTTGTAATGAATGACAGGGAACAGGCTTTTAAAGGGGAGCCAAATTACGATCGATGTAAGAGGGATGAGAAGTTTAAAGACATGTCAAAATGACAGCAGAGATATTCCAGCAGTACCTGCACAAGTTCTAGATCTTTTGTGTGAGAGGTTCGGCTGGACAATGACATGACCTTGGCAGATAGCAATGGCATTCACAGACAGAATGGACGGAGAGGCTCATGAGAAGCAAGGAAATTAACCTCATTGAGTTGCATCTGACAGTAAGACAAACAGAAGCAGCAGTAACAGTGGCAGAGATTTTAGCACAGACAAGATGACTTTTCTGTCATACCAGATCTCATCTGCCATTATACTCAGCAAGAAATAAATCTGTGCTTCCAATTGAGGCTGTCCCTCCAAGCTGAGGAGAGAAAGTTATGAAGGTCTGAGTCCTACAATTCTTCCCCCCACTCCCTACACAGAATATTTACAAAACCCTAGCAGAGGCAAATTGTAAAGATTCCCTGAAGGACCCGCTATGGGGTGAGCACGCATGATTCAAACAGCAAAAAAGGCACGATTCTGCCCAATTGTTTCTTCCAGAAGAAGACATTAAGTAGACATACTGCAGAACATTCCTTCCCAACCATACCAGCCAGACTGATGGCCAAGTTAACCACCTCATTTCTCGCCTAAAAGTGCAGGCTTGCTTCTTTATCCAGTAAACAATAGTTATCTGCAGATATGGCTGAGAAGACAGCAGCCAAGTACAATGATGTCACCATACCAGCCACAGCCATGAACACCAAAGGCAGCTAAGGAAAATGTCAGTATTTCAGAAAAAGCTCCTAGATGCTGGAAGTAATTGAGCTCCCTCAGCTTCTCCTCTGATTGGGTAGCTCCTCCCCTGGTAGGGGCCCAATGTCATCAAATGAAGCGTTATTTTCAGTTGCCCATATTGTTTGTCACCTTGAACCCCACTACCCTTCCCACTCCCCCACACCTTCTAATTCAAGTGTCAACTTCTACACCAGTTAACTGCTGACTCCTAGCTTCATAAACAATATATTAACTTGATAATGCTGTTTCCAGTGCACACCCAGCAGAAGTTCAAACACTTGCCACTCAACTCAAGGCATAATACAGAGAACAAAGCAGCAACAACAGACACAATATTTAACCCTGCAAGGCTTAAATGCTGTCATATAAATATCTTTAGCTTCCAATTCATGTTACTGTATATAATATACGTGAGTTAACTTGATGTTATCTTTCAGATGCAATTCATCCAGCAGTTTTAAAAGACAGTTTACATGAGGTCTCAGTTGCAGGTCTGCTATGCTGGCAGCTCTGCCACATCCTTCTCCCTTTTTCCATGAACTCTGGCTACAGCTCCATGCTCACTGGAGAGTGTGTGCCAAAGCGAAGTACATCTCTAACAACAGCTTATATATTTATGTGCAGGCCAAGGACCTCAGTTAGAATCTATAATTCAGCTTCATATGAACGTACAAACGTACGTTAAAAAAATCAGTCTTTTTATTATTGTTCTTCAAGGCCATTTTTTCCCCCAAGTCAGGAAAGCAAAGGCTTTATTTTTCTTTTTGGAGGAAGTCTATGCTGATGAGAGTAACAAGGAAAATTTAAATCAGTTGGTGGTTTTAGTGATGATCATAGACAGCAAAAACAGAGACAATTGTTATCATGAATGTTTCACTGAAAATGTACAATCTTTGTTTTCTACAATATTTAACTCAAGAACGTTTACACAGCTTGAAGAGAATTATTTTTTAAGAAATGAAGTCTCAGTATCACCTCTATCTAATTTCCTAACTTGCCAAGTCCTCCTGTCATCTTTAAAAACACTAGGAATAGTATCATGAAAACCCAACAGGTTAGTTATTGAAAACAGAAGAAAAAATGTCTAGAATGCAAAGTGCTTGTTTTCTTCTCTGCAATTCATTGGTTCCCCATAACCACGTCTATTTTAAGTGGCACTGTACCAAACCATCTGAACACTTGGAAAGTTTGATGTTAGCAGGCTCTGCCCAAGTCACAAGTTTTCTGGGGCAGAGAACGTCTCAAGTTATGCACAGTGCCTGACAAAACCAGCCCCATACCCAGCCAAAGATCAAAGCCATAAAAAGTCTAGGTACAAATTTAAAAAAAAATCTTGTCCCAAAAATGTGTTTTGAGGAATATGAATAGACGGATTTTAATCGAGACATTTCCATGCTGAAGCCATTATTAATGCTAGTACAAAGGAAAAAGAAACCTGAAATATCAAGTCCAATCAACAGCAGAGGAACTCAACAGCTTCTTAACTAAAGATCAGACATGAACAATGTCTAATCCAATCAGTATCAATATTATCCCAGTTCCCCATCCCTTTCAAGAGATTTCTTCCCCACTGATGCACACAGTAGGGCAACGGCATACAGATAACACATTAACCACTGTGTTCTCTGTCACTTCTGTGCTTTGCAATCGTGCTGATTGAAGTGCAGCCGCATTGTGTTGGCTATAAACACCCAGCAGGGAAATCACACTGCCCTGCTTACAACTGTGTAAAAATTTCACTGCATTTATACACTAATGTAAACTGATTATTGAAAATGGCCAGAGTTTATCCCTTTTAAGAACAAATGAGTATTCCATTTCCTTCAGAAATAATAAGAGATAAGGCAGAAACCTTTTCTGATTTTTGAAAACCATATTCACTTCTCTACTCCTCCTCAAGAGCCTGTTCTATTCAGTCCAAATTTTATAAAAAAGTGTTGCCGAGTCCTTTTAGAGCATTATTGGTAAGAAAACCAAACCCAAACAACCAACAAAAAACAGTGATCAAAACAAGTAACTTGTTCTCAACTCTGATTCTTATCTGTAAGGCTGCTGAAGAAACACATACTCTCCCAACTTTAAAAATAATGCACAAGTTGCAAGAGTGATTAAACACTCTGTTTGTATGGCCTAGCATTTATCACAAGAGGTCAGAATGTGATGGCTCACTAGCAGGCAAAGCTGGCTCCGATAACTCTGCAGCTTTGACTAAATACAACCTGCAAGACAAGGCAAGAAAAGTTCACAGAACTTTTCAAAAAGCAACAAAGCAAATGGCACTGACCAAAAATTTGATTTGCTGTGCCATCAACCAACCATCCTAGAGATTTAAGATCATCCCACCAATAAATGATGCAAGTTTGTTTATTATGAATCCCTTCTGTATGAAGAATTAAAGGTTCATTTCCAAGAGCATGCAGACCAATCTCCTTTCAAATCATGTTGTCTTCTCTACTCCTGAACTGGGTTTGAAGGTCCATAGAACACTCTTAGTGTATTCTTTACTGCACAACTCTTGACAAGGAAAACTGGAAAACAAATTAACAGCAGTTTCTGAGGAGAAGGATAGAGGGATGGGGGAGGTAAAAAAAACCTACCAACAACTTTGATTACCACTGACATTCAAATGAGGTCATCTGTTACACTAGAAGAGGCAATATCCCTTGCTTGAGAAGTTATTCCATGGTTAGAAAATTAAGAGAGTCTCCAAACAATACTTAGTGTTAGGGTCTATTTTGATCAGCAATGCCACCAACAACTAATTGCTTGAAAAGGGAAACACCAGCTTCTATTTTAAAAAGAGAAAAGAATAAACAGTAACAGGATGAATGATGACTGTGGAAAACAAACTGTTTCTATCCCATCTATTTACCACCCAATTGAAATGACAACATTTTAACATAGTTACAAAAAGCCATATTCTTTTTCAGTAAAATTAGAACCGTTCCTATTTTTCCGTAATAGGCAATATTTAAAACCTCTGTACCTAGCTGGAGTTCACAATGCTATGACAATGGAAAAAAAGAACCTGAAATCGCACAAATTATCAAATGAACTCTAAACAGATAACAGTCTAAATTATAGAAAGTTACAGACTTCTTGCAGCAATTCTACAATCTCCTTTGGACCGTGCAGCACTGGATCAACAATACTTCATTCTAGAAATACATATTATTTTTATTCAAAATAACACTAATTTTCCAGTGGTTTTCTGCTAACAGGAAAACACACTCGCTAATGAAGCTATCTACACAGAGGCTTATTAGAATCATAGAATCATCTAGG
>VZTM01009884.1:4699-17439 GCA_013400555.1 Jacana jacana | reverse complement strand
GTACATTATCTACAACTGAGTTACGTGTAGGTCTAAGTTGGTGTTTTTCTGGTGACAGACTGTTTATAGCAAAAATTTCTATCTTAATACCAACCGAAGCAATTTGTCCTTGACTGTAAAGAACCTTTTTTAAAATTTTCAATTGAAGGCTCAAATTGAAGCTGATTATGATTTCCAGCTGAATACTAGTTTGATGATATATGTTGTTGTTTCAAAAAAAACCTCCTTATTTTGCTGAGACCTTTTAATGAATAAGTTTTTGGTCTTCATGGGGACAAGGAATGAAGAAGTGTGTTGCCTGTGTGTAATGTGAAAAGGCCATGTCTTCAAATCCTTCTTTTACTGAAAACAGAGGGGTTTAAAGGTTTTTCTTTTGAGGGAAAGATAGTAGGTAGTTATTTTCATTTGAGATCACAGAACTGAGGAAAGAATTTAATTTTCATCTTCCACAACCTATATCAGTGCTCAGACAGAAACATGACTTGCATATGCAAACATAGACATTAAAGGGTTTTTACTGGAGAAAGGACACAATAACGTTCCATAACGATTAAAATGAATCCCACATGAAAAAAGCCAAAGAGAACTTCTTCAGTTGTTATATGCAGAATGTTGTTTCCAACTTTGACTCAATTTTTTTGTGCTTAGAGAAAAGTAAAAAGCTTATTTACGTTCACTATGCAAACCTGGAAATGATTTCTAATTCTAATAGGGCAAAAATTCTGTAATAACAACTTGAGAGAGTTCAGAAAAAAATGATGACTGCACATGTTGAGACTGGAATCAGATGTCCATTTTAATGTGGATGGTAGTTGGGAACAAAATGCCCTTAATTCAGGGTTTATTATGGGAAGGAACTAGTTTCAATAATGGTGGAAGAGTTGTAAATGACAAAGAATTGAAGATAAAGAATTTGTTTTCAGAAATGTTTACCAACAGGAGGTGGTGCCTGGGGAAAAAAACAACTGAACGGGGTGGCAAGAGAGGAGAGTTGCAAGTTAGTTAGTATGGGCATACTGAGGTGATTGCCTACGTGAGAGGCATTAATGAGAGAAATGCAGTCAAAACTCAGGTCTTTGAAGCCACTGTAGAGTGTGAGGAGAGTAAGAGTTTGCAGTAAGAGAGAACATGAAGCCTTGCCTGAACAAGGAAGGGTTTTCCAGTCTAGATATACTGACTAATCCTCAAAATAAAAAGGAGGCAAAGAGGGATCCCACCTCATGAATATAATAAAAAACACTTTTCAAATGAAATGGATCATGCCTAAGGGCTTCCCCCCCTCCCACCCCCAACAGTATTCTTGCATCCACTAGCTACCGTTGTAGAAATGACATTGAAAACAAGCAAGACCTCCCTACCCCTGCTTTAATATTCTTAATATTGCTGCGCAGAAACAAATTTGCCAATTTAATCAAACTGGTACAGGTAAATTACTAGATACTTTGCTTTCTATGTCTATACAGTGACAGAGGTACAATATAATTTTGCAAAATATTTGAAAACAGTGCACATGCTATATTATTAAAGTGTAGGTGGCAGAGATGAAATATGCTGGTAAAAGTTAAATTGTTTTTTCTTTAGTAGCTTGAACAAGAAAAATCATATTATCCTCTATTATTTTGCAAGTAAAGCTACTAATGTGCCTTTTTTCTATATTGCTAACAGGCAATTGCTCATTCAGTAGGTTTATATCAGGAAGTGTAAACAAAATTTGATGGGGGCTTTATGTATTGTAACATGGGAAAGCCGGATCGGATTGTTCTATACCTTCAGAAATCCCATGCCTTCATCTGCTTGATACTTTTGCTGGGATAATTTTGTTTTCCGAACCTATCTGTAGTTTATACTAGAAATTAGGAATTTGGTTGATTTAATTTAAGTTAGCTACCTAAACAAATTAGAACACCTCTGTAAAATGTCAGTCTTGTTGGTGTAATTGCACCAACACCAACCTGTTGTCAGCGTTGGTCAAAAAAATTGTATTTTCTCATATCCTTGACTAATGTAGATTCTCAGAAGTGTGCAAGCCATGCAGTCTGGACTGGTCAGTTACCAAATTCACAATTGATTGGTACATCTGTACTCATGCTGGGACTTATGTTGCATACTTGTTTCCTGATACATCTTTTCAGTATAAACTTAAGAAAAAGGAGAAGGGGTGGGTAGTGGTAAGACTCAAGGAGGTAGTATCTTGACAGCCTAGTGAGAATAAAGGTTTTGGAGAATATTTTTTACTTTTTCAGAATATTTCAAACATTTTCAAATATTTCAAATATATTCAGAACTTTCAAAAAGTCAGAATATTTTACTTTTTCAGTCAAAAGCTCTGAGGTAACATAAATAAAAGTGTTTAGTTTTAGATTTTCTAGAGTTTCTGTTGCTGATAAATGGTTTAGAATCGTTACTTAGAAATTATATCCTATGTTACTTTTTATCACTGCTTTAGCTAATTAAAGAATTATTTAGAAATGAACTGGAAAAATAAGTGGAGCAAGAAAAAACAAAACCAGATTATAATAATGGAAAAAATACTTCTGAATCTAAATTTTGAAATTTTCCATTTTGCTAATGTTTTCTTTGATGTAGAAGTAACCTTCATGCTGAAGTACTGCCTGATGTGGCAAATCCAGTGCTGCAGTCTAAAGTGATGAATCTGAAAGGAAATGGGAGTGTTGTGCAAAACAGAAGTGAGAGGAGTAATTACAAAGTCATTTTATAACAACATTTACTTTTCAAAGGCTAAACGTTGTTGCTGAGATTAACAAGAATAACAGTAATCTGACATGTATATGAATAGCTGAATGTTTAGTCGAGTTGGTAAAGTTTTCCATATGCTGTGGTACTCCTTGGCTATATGACCTTTCAAATGTTGCTAAACTTGAAGTTCTCAGAGTTCTGTTAAAATATACACACACACATATATCTACTTTTTTTTTCCAGTGATTGCATAGGTAGTTAAAAAATCTCTTTAGGGCTGTCGTCTGACCCAGATACCTCCCATATGAAATGTTAGAAAAAAAAATCTGTATAATTACTTAAGTGGAGAATTTAAAAGAATGCGATGTTTTAATTTTTTTACACACTTCCATTTTTGCTTTCCTCTCCCTAGGCCTGGTAATTTCCTGCTTCAACCTCATACATCACAAAACACAAATTAAAATAAGAACAAAACCAACCAACACATTTTTTCAAGGCAGGAGAGTTCTTAATGTTCTCTGATTATTTTATATGCATTTAAAAGCATGAGCCTTTTTAAAATGCTGAATTAAATACATACAATAGGAATGCAAGTTCTTATAATTCCTACTTCTGAGCAGAGAATTGTCAACCAGCGTCTGGCAGGGTGCTGCAAACGGAACTCGCAGATTTTATTATTGCAACTAATTCTTAGGAAACAAGGAAAGACAAGAAACTTTGTAGTAAGAACAACAGAATTCTACTGTTTATACTTGGTGAAATGAATCTTTACTCAGAAGAGTGCTTGATAAATATTTTCTGATGTCTGATCCTTCCAGAAGATCCAGCCAATGCTTACAAATAAACACAAAAATAAACATCAGCAGCTGATTTGCTCTTAGTATTAAGACAATTTATAATACCTAAAATCCTTAATCCAGAATCAGCATACAAGAATAAAAAGTTTTTCATCACAGAGAACTACAAGAAGCAAGAGTGTAACTGAAAAAACAAGCAAACTTGAAAAAGTTAAATGCACATCTGCTGCTGGTGATCTGTTAGTCTCAGGTTGTGCCTGAATTGTAAATTTATTTTAATTTTTGCTATAAGAATACTATAATGTTTTATCATTCAGATTTGTATTATGTTGTTAGAGCATAGTGCATCTCTATCGACTAATTTATTCTATAGAAAGAAATAATTTCATTGTAATATGCTAGCCAGAATCTTTTTTGTTCTCCTATCTTTTGCCTTGTCAGTTTGACAAAGTTCAAAACACAAAGTGGAGACTGAGAATTTTTATTTGGTAGCATTTCAACCTCCCTTTTCCCCAAGGACTTGAGGCAGTTGGAGGTGAGGGGGACGGGCTGAGGGAGCTGGGGTTGTTCAGCCTGGAGAAGAGGAGGCTCCGGAGAGACCGAGTAGCAGCCTTCCAGTACCTGCAGGGGACCTACATGAAGGCTGGGGAGGGTCTGTTTACAAAGGCCTCAGTGACGGGACAAGGGGCTGTGGCTTCAAACTGGAGAAGAGCAGATTTAGATTGGATATTAGGAGTAAGTTCTTCACTATGAGGGTGGTGGACCACTGGAACAGGTTGCCCAGGGAGGTGGTTCAGGCCCTTTCCCTGGAGATATTCAAGGTGAGGCTCGATGGGGCCTTGGGCAGCCTGGTCTAGTTGGGGGTGACCCTGCTGACTGCAGGGAGGTCAGACTAGATGACCCTTCTGGCCTGGACTATTCTATGATTCTATGTTAAGTTCCATCAGCGCAGGTTGGATGTTCTGGTTCAAGTTCAGGTCTAGAATTTTTTGCTGTCCTAAGATTTTGGGGGCTTATTATAAAGCTCGTAAAGACTGCTTAAGAGAATCTTGATTTATCCTAGCTAAAGTGTAAATTCAGACAGCATCTTTTTACTGGAGCATTGGGTTTATTTAAAGAGAACGGAAAGGTAGCTGAGCTAGTTTTTCATGTTAACTACATAGCAGTCTGTGGGTTTTGGCTGTATAGAAAAGCAATGTATGCTAGAATTCACTACAACCAATACCCTTATCTTAACCCAAGGAGGTGATTTTCAGTATATTCTTTTTGCATGAGCGTATTCTCTTTGCATGTTCTTGGCAGTGTGTTTGGTGCTACCTTCCATTTTGTATACTATGTTGCACACATATGAATGATTTCATACTAACATACATTTCATGCTATCCCTTGATTTGAGGGTGTCTTTCTACTGTTCAGCCTCCTAATTGATTATGTTTATTTTAAAATTACATATTTTCTTTCGTTACAATTCCAGTTTTAATCCACCTATTATGACAATTATGTTTAAGAATAAAACAACATGTGTTCCCAGGCAAGTACACTTTTGGTTCAAAGGGAGAGTGTATCCCTTTCTTCTCCAGCCTTGCTAAGCCTGGATAGAGTTACCTAGACATGTATGAAGCAAGAACGGTCTAGTATATTTGTCACTTCTGTGGAGTAACATGGACAGAAATGAGGAAAGGAGGGGAACTTGCTTGTAACTACCAAGTTAGGGAAAAACATCAGTTTCTCTTACTGCTGATGTGCTTTGTCTGGACTGCTGAAAAGATGTTACTGTAGCAAGAAATCAACAGTAGTTAGCTATTTTACTGTGAAATTCTAGGCAAGACAAAGCAGTCAGCATCTCTGGAAGTACACAGACATTTGTGACTGATGTCCTAGCTTAACCCCTCCTAATGAAACAACAGCACAGTGTGATAGAAGCATTCATTGCCAATTCATTTACATCAGCTTTTGCATCATGTGTTCCCTAGTTTTTTGTGGCTGTGCCACATCAGTAGCTTTAGCTGCCAAAGGAGCCATCAACACAGACAGAGCACAGGACAGTCTCCTGGAAAAAAACTACTCTATATAACTGAAACCAATGCATTCTTTACTATTTGTATTGTCAGATGAAAGCAAATTTTTTATGGTTTTCCATTATAATTTTCATTAATATAAATAAAGTTAGTTAGGATACATTGTCTCTTGTAACATAAATCTATTATGTCTCTAACACAAGTCTGATTTTTGATATTTTATTATTTGATTCTTAGGAATGGACAGTGGCATGCTGGCTTATCCATATTACTCTTTGGCTTTATTTTTAATATTAAAGACATAAATTATACAATTGTTCCTTTTTCAGAAAGTGTTAAGATGGGCAAAACATGAATGTAGGTAAGGAACAGTATTAACTTTAATGATGTTACCAGGTTTGTAGGTGAAATCAGTTTTTATATTGCTATTTTATGTTCTAGGTTAATGTTGAATTAAAACAGTTGTTGCATACATCTGTGTGCTGCATTTGGTAATGAAATTGTCACCAAGATAAAATGCAAAAGCTATTATTGAGTTATTTGGTATGTGACTTAGCCTACTGCTTCTTCAAAATGCAGTTTGGTGTTATATGACATACTTTCTTATACGTTACATGTGTATAATCCTGAGTATTTTTGAGGTAGAAGTTTGTTCAGTAGTACTTATATTCTGATAAAGTCGATTGTGTTTAGAGAAAACAGAAGTCAGTCAAACATTCTCATGATTCCCAAATCCCCAAACTGGCTTCCTTTTATGCTGGAGGTTTTTCTGTTTCAATTTGCTTCAAAAATTTGATTTATATTTTCTTTCTTCTCTTAAAAAATACATCTTTTTTATTAGCACTAAAATTCCTAATAAAATCATAGAATAATTCATGTAGGATGGGACCTGACTGCCCCTTGAAACAGGTTCAGTTATGAGATCAGACCAGGTTGCTAAGGACTCTAGCCGGTTGGGCCTTGAAAACCAGATGGATGGAAGGAGACCACGCAGCCTTTCTGGGTGGCCCATTCCACTGCCTGATTGTCATGATAGCTAACAAGAAGTAAAATAAAATAAAATAAAAATACAGCTGGAACTTCTCTGTCTCTGATGTTTCTCATCCTGCCATCACACACTACTCTAAAGAGCCTATGTCCGTCTTCTTGATGGTATTGGCAGGTGATATTAGGTCCTTCTTGTCTCCTCCAGAGTGAGTAAGCCATTCCTCATGTGGGTAGCACTCTCAAGATCCCTCTGCTGGGATCATTCCAGTTGATCTGTGTTTTTCCTGTTTGAGGGGCACAGACTATGTAGATGCAGGCTAATGAGTGTGATCTAACTGGGTGTAAGAATTTCTCTCAACCTTCTGGCTGTGGGCTGCTCAGTGTAGCCCAGGATGCTGTTGGTATCCTTGGGATCTCCCAGGGCCCTCTCAGCAGAGCTGCTCCTCAGCTGGTCATTGGCAGCCTGTATTCTTACACAAGGGGTTATTGCTTCCTGCCAAGGTCTCTCTGAACAGCAGGTCTACTCTTGAGCATGTTGACTGGTCCCTCCCAGTTAGGTGTCATATGCAAACTCGGTGAGAGGGCATTCCCTGCTATTCCCAAACTATGCTAATACATAGTTTGAAAGTCATTGTTCTCCCAGCTAAAAGCAAGATATATATATATATATTTGTATATATATGTATGTATTTTTTTAACTGGAATACTGCAAAAGAATATTTTGTGTAACTGGTACATGCCATGTATTCATCACAACAGGACATCAGGAATGGCTGTTAGTTCAGTGCAAACCATGTGATTACTTATGTGCTTACAGTCTAAGCTCTCTGCCTTCCTGTTCTTTTTGGATTTGTTTGTGCTGTTCATGAGAGATGCAAAACATCTAATGGCAGCCTTATTCTCAGAGAATGTGTGCTTTCTAATTTGTTGATTAGAGTAGCTCATCCAAACAAAAAAAGCTGAAAATAAGCTCAGAGCAAAAGTCTTGTACATAAAAATGCACTGAAGGATTTATTTCTTCCATATACCTGTTTAAGAAAGCATTGCTTTTCCAGAATAAGGTCAAGACGAGTCTCTGATCAGTATCTGGGAGAAAAGGAGGAATCTATTTTCAAACTTTTTTTAGAACTCAATTGTTTTTTTGAGAGAACAATATCTGTGGAGTATCGATCGTCTGTGTCCAGTAGTTAGTCAAAGGCTATCTCCTTTGACTAACCCCTTAGCGTGGTGTCATCCTCCTTCATGTGATAGATTGTTACAATCTCAGCCAGTGTAATTACACACTAGCCAAGTGGGTCATTTATTTCTGTACCTTCACCATTTACCAAAAATCTCCTTTATCTTTGGAAGCCAGCTCTTCCTTTTGCAGTAAAAGCAAAATAACGGCACATAAAACATTAGAGTCTAAAACTAAGGGCTTGAAAAATAACTATGAGACTAACTTCAAAAAACTGTTCTTTTTATGAACACCTAGTATACTTTTTATCTTTTTTCCTAGTGTCCTAGAGAACAAAACACACAAAACCATTTCATTGTTTTTCATGTGCCTGGTAAACACTATTTTTTATTTGTGAATGTTTTAGCTTTTTTTTTATCTGTTAACAGTAGATGCTTTCACTTGCATGAGCGTATCATCTCCCCTGCCCTCCCCTGCATCAGCTCTTAATTTATGAAGTGCAAAAGCTCCTAGAAGCACTACTACTTTTTTTGCTGATGACAATGACTGAAAGCATTGGATATATCCTTTTGAACACAGTTTGCATATAAAAATATGTTGTTTCACCTTACATGAAATTATAGATAAAATTTGAAACACATGATTGTATATTTTTGTTTTGGGGAGGAGAGAACACTGTAACTATTTCCATTATATTTCCTTAGGACTGTTTTTGAGAGAAAGATCAGTAGGCTAGAATTGTTAGTATCTATTTCTGTTTGGGAAAGACGTGTATTCTTGATAAGATAAGCATAATGTAAAAAGACTCTGATCTTGACTACATTACTTCGTTATCCCAGTATGAATGATTTCTCCTTTGGGCCCAGCCTTAAAGCTACGTGAAAGTCAAAGGCTAGGCTGAATGCTACATGTATTCATTTTTACTGTCTCTGAATCTACATTACCCCAGTTCTTCCTCATTAACCATGTTACTATAACACAACTGACATAATTGTTTGCAAACAGTAAAGGAATCTAGAGACTTACATATTCTGTAATGTTTTCTTCTGTTGTAACTTAACACGTTTTAGCAAAATGGAATCTGGGTTTGATATTGAGAGGAAAAATGTATAAATTTGAGATTCTTCTATTAATATTAAACTCAGGACTTTATATGATTGCCACTTTTTGGTTTATATTTATTGCTTTCGGTATCCCTATATATTTTTCAGAACATGTCAAGGTACTAAATCTTTCCAGTCTGACATGTAAGCCAGTTTATGTATGTTTATATTTGAGCCCTGTACTGAGACAGCTTTGTGACCTACAACCTCATTCTAATCTCAAATGTATGACTTGCATCTCAAACTCAAACATATTAGCTGGGCTTTTTTTAAGTGTAGCTGCAAATGGATTTTGAATACACGAGCTTGTCCTGTAGTTTGAAGTCTTTTTAAAAATTAAATAAAGCATTTTAGAAATGGATTTTCCTGCTTCTATTAAGGTACAGATGCAGCCTTTTGTCATATGTCCTCTACAGAGCTCTATTCTGGAGTTTAGGATACTTTACTGTATTTTTGTTTATAGAATTCTGAGCCATCTCTAGGAGAAACCAAATGTAAAACTAAAGATCCCATCTCCTGTTCCCAAACTTAGAATTCAGGAGCAGGCTGCATGTAGATCGGTGCGGAGAAGTAGCACTTTATTTCAGACCCTTCTCTTTATCCTGGCCTTCCTATCTCTAACCTGTTCTATTCTTTTGTGTTTCTCCCAGAAGGTAGTCTGTGTACTGCAGGTTATCTTAAGAACTTTCTCTAAAAGAATAACAATAGTAATTTTAAGAGTATGTTGAGTGGTCTACCTGTATGAAAATATGCTAATAATGACAGATGTGACTGCTGCTTTATTCAGTACCCCTATTGCTTAGTCTGTTTAGCATATAAAAATGGTCTGAAGTGTTAAAAGGAAAATGGATTGTCATAAAAGAAGGAAGAGATGATGCTAGACTAGCGTTTATTCTTTTCTGAATCTCCTGCTAAATATCTTCCTTTAAAGTTTTTAGCTAAATGCTTATGGAAGAACTTTTTTTTCACCCACAAGATTGATTCCAAAATATCATTACTTGTAGGAATAATACAGTAGCCAGTGCTACAAAAATAGCAGTGGTGTGATATATAGAGCAGAAATGGGAGAAAAATAGGTCCCATTCAGGCAAGGTCCAATAGGCAGTTCTTCCTAATTAATCATAATGAAGGTAATAATACCTTAATTTTTTTTTAACAACAATTGATTTGTTCTGTTTCTTTTAACTGATGGAGAGCAACCAGTGCTGAGTAAGGGATGATAATTTTGAGAGATGCATCCAATGTATTTTTCTAGCACACGTACAATGTGTAAAAGATGTGTAGTATGTATGACAGTTTACCTATGATCACAGACTTCTGTAGTTTGAGTCTCTTCTGTCTGCTCCACAGTTAGTGCATTTATTTCTTGAGAACTGCCCTCCTCTTTACGACTTTCCGTACTGTCACACTGCTTTTGTATTTCTTCTTTCTCTGTCGTTGAATGCGTGTAACATTTACATGCAGTACATTGCCTCTGAAACAGCTGACTTGTTTTCCAAGTTTCTGGATGCAGCTTCCTCCTGTGTTATCTTCCTTCACTGAGGCAGTCTACATGTGGACTTGGGAACTAGTTATTTGAATCCGTGATGAAATCTTGCACTTAGTAGTTGTAATATTGAGGACAACACATTCTGGTTTAAAGACAGCATCTGTCATAGAATCATAGAGTAGTTAGAGTTGGAGGGGATGTTAAAGATCATCATGTTCCAACATCCCTGCCATGGGCAGGGACACCTCCCACTAGAGCAGGATGCTCAAAGCTCCATCCAGCCTGGCCTTGAGCACAGCAAGGGATGGGGCAGCCACAGCTGCTCTGGGCAACCTTTTCCAGGTCCTCACCACCCTTGCAGTAAGGAGTTTCTTTCTAGCATCTAATCTAAATCTTCTCTCTTTCAATTTAAAACTATTACTTCTAATCCTATCACTACATTCCCTGATAAAGAGTCCCTCCCCATCTCTCATGTAGGCCCATTTTAGGTACAGGAAAGCCATTATAAGGTCTCCCCAGTGCCTTCTCTCCTCCAGACTGAACAACCCCAACTCTCCCAGCCCATTGCATGTTTAATGGCCAGCCTAAACCATGACAAAACATTACAAGAAACATACAATCTTGGTGGTATTTCCTGGTATGAAAATCTATGCAATTTTAACAGAGGAACAATGTGAGCCAGTTTAGTGATATTGAAGAATTCCTCAGTTCTTAGTCATCTTAGTCTGGAATAGTATTCTGGTTTCCACTTTTCTGGTTTCATCACTTGCTCAATGTTTCTTCAAGTTGTGGAGTGAAAGAGTTACATTGGTACTCATTTAAAATTTAGGTTCCTAAATGTCAAACCATCTTTGATTCCTGTTGCACAACTGAAAATATTTTGTCTTTAAAGAGAAAAGATTATTTACTGTGAAATGCTCCCCAAAAGATGTTCAATTCTGGGTAAACATACTTTTTTTTTTTTTTTTGGTAGCTTAGACGCAACCAACATTATTTATGATCTAAATATTAATTTCTTTATTTAGACTTTCTTGTACTGTTTAGCGTATGCTGATAACCTTGCAATAGGATAATACTGACAACCGGTATTTCTTATAGGACCCTTTAATATAGTTTAATGGGTGTTATGAGATTTTTTGCAATATGAAATCAGCATGTTGCATTTTTAACTCGAGTTTCAAGTTACACTGTGTACAATATTCCGTTATTTATTGTGTCTGTAGTCAGAATGCACACTATGCCTGTGCAGTACAGTGTAATAATTAGCATATAATTTTCAACGTTTCAATGAACTTTTGTCATAAAATTTAAGGAGATTTTAATTGCTAGTAATCAGGATTGCATGTTAATAGGCTGTAGGTAATTAGGAAACCATTTGCATTTCTCTTCCCACAAATTTTCTTAATATTTAGGCCCTCACTTAATACATAACTTTTTCTCAAGAGGGTTGAATAATCCTATTTAGTCACAGTAATAAGAGATACCCATTTTTTTTCTTAAGATTTGCTTCCAGTTGTAATGATTTTGAAAAGATTATACCTTTGATTAATCAGATTTACTGATATTGGATGTACAATATTTTTCCTCTAACTTCTAATATGCCAGAACAAGCTGTCAGTTGTCACCATAATAGTAACATTGATTGTAAATTTGCATTCCTCTATGCTAATGAAGGTCTTTCTGTTTCAATTGCTCCAAACTTTGGGAATAATAATTAGCATGTGCCTGGGAAAATTCTATTCCTGACACATTTGTAAATACAGTGCTGGAGAGCCAAGTTGTCTACACCCTCTCCCATGTTCGTACTACACAAAAGAAATACTTGTCTTCCACTTCTGAAACAGTTTAAATAGCAGAAAGAGTCTGTAGTAGCATCAGCACTTGATTTATTGAGGTGTTTCAGATAAAGATGTATTGGTAGAAGTTATGCGTATTTATGAAGCAAAGAGTAAAGATGTAAAATTGAAATAATTAAGGCAGCTGTTTGTTTGGGGTAAGGCAATCAGAGATACACAATGGTTTCAAAGTTTGTGAAGGAAAAAGTTAATAGACCATTACAAGGTTGGCAGTTGTAATAGCACCTGAATTCATGAACAGTAGGTGGGGCAGGTTTAATATCAGGTCTTATAGGAAATGTTTAAAGAGCTGGTAGAAAATTAATCATGTAAGGAATAAATTATTCATGTTAAAAGTGTATTCCTTTTAAAATATATTGTAGTATTTTTGGGCAAATGGTCATAAAGCATAACTCAGGTAAGTAAAGCATTCAGAGAGTTGTGTAAGAATGCGAGAAGGAAGTCAGATTGTAGTAGCCACTATTAAGCTCTGCTTTCTGCTGTGGACTGCCTAGGAACCCAGTTCTAAATAAGTGAGAAGGTTTACTTTAAAAAAAAAAAAATGCTGCAGGAAAAATACTACAAGTTGTTGTGGTTTTGACCAATAGGACAGATGATGACCCCTCCTCCCCCCCCC
>VZTM01009854.1:14065-39248 GCA_013400555.1 Jacana jacana | reverse complement strand
CCTCTAGCAGGAGAGCGTCACTAGGAAATAAACACAGCTGTGTTTAGCAGGACAGCACTCCTGACAACACATCTGTGCCACTCGCTTTGTGAAAAGTCTTCCCTGTGTCAAACTAAGAAAAGAGTAGTTTAAATTTTCACTTACAGAGTCTTATTTACCCCAAGACATCCCTGAAGATAACAGAAATTAGATATACACAAACCTGTAGGTTGAATTCTTTTTTAAGAGTGCTGCAAAAGAATATTTCTAAAAGGATAATAAATGCATCAGACATCATTCCGTGAGGAAGAAACAGGAAAACAGCCGGTAATTCAGAGTTAACACCAAGACAATGTCGACAAGAATTTCAGTGTGGGAAAGGCTCAAAGCCTCCCTCCCTGGGACACCTCCCCTGGCTTCAAAGCAAGGATCATTTCCACACCAAATCCCAGAGTCGCCCCAGACCCCAAGACTCCCACAAGATGCATTCTTTTGCGAGTGTCTGTTTTTAAAGTATCCATATGATAAGTGAGGGGATATGTGTATGACTAGTGTGGTAACAAAACAAATTTTGAAAGCAGAGTACCAGAAAATTATACAAAGATTTGCTTCAGGATTTCCAATGAAAAAAAATCATATTGTACATCTGATTCCCCTGTAAGAAATACCTGGTTCCAATTTTTGTATCAATTTTGCTTATTAATATTTTTTTCAAAAAGTGAAAGGAAGTCCCATTAATGTCAGACCCGAGTTTAGATTTTAAACTAGTTCTATCCCAGTGCAAGTTTGTTATTTTCAGTTAAGCTACATATGATTTTATACCACACTGGGACTTTAATTGGTGTAGAGACTTCAGGAAATACAACTACTTTTAAATATAAAAGTTGATTCTTCAACCCATTCCACTACTGTAATGATGTTGCTTTCCGCAAGGGTCAGTCAAATTACAGTAATTCGGTTTCTGCTTTCAGTTTGTTTCCCCATCAAAACAGGGACTTGATAACCAATTTTACAACATTTACAAATCCTCTTAATTACAAGTACTGTTATACAAATTTTGTCAATGTAGCCATTTTTATATAAGCTCTGTTTGTAATCTCTTTATTTTTTCTGACTTGATGTTCATTGGTGTAATCACCACCTACAATTCACATTACAATTAGGGAGGATGCAGCTCTTTAGCAGCTATAAAAATAGGCCAGCAATAATCAGAGTGTACTGCAGAATTGCTCAATGACCAGAGTAACTTTTGACCAGCGCTTGTATCTAATGAACTCTCACAGTAGTTCTCAAATCCATCCTCCCTACCTTGGTCAAAACATTAGTACAAACAAGGTACTCAGCTTTTAAAGATTTATGAAGTATCTACATACTGAATTTATTTTTCTATATTGTTTCTTTATCTTCACTAGAGACCCGCTCTACATGGAAATCTTTCTTTGCTTAAAAAGAAAGCATAATCCTATGACTATGACACAAGAATGAAATTAGTATAAAATCAACATACTGCACATTCCTGACTTCACCTGAGACTTTCGGCATATCCATAGAAGTGCTTGGGGAATATGGTTTCCTCCCTATGTATAGAATCATAGAATCATTTTGGTTGGAAGAGACCCTTGGGATCATCAAGTCCAACCATCAGCCCTACTCTACAAAGTTCTCCCCTACACCAGATCCCCCAACACCACATCTAATCTACTCTTAAACACATTCAGGGATGAAGACTCAACTACCTCCCTGGGCAGCCTATTGCAGTGTCTGACCACTCTTTCTGTGAAAAATTCTTTCCTAATGTTCATCCTAAACCTACCCTGTTGCAGCTTAATCTTGTGATTATAGCCACTAGCATCTAATTTCTCTTGAGATGTCCATATTATTTTACCCAAAGAACCAAATAGAATGGGTGCAATACAACCCACAGGATGTATATAGTCTAATTAATTGATGATTTTAAGGCATTTACATGCACAGCATTTATGTGAACTTGCTCTCATTTCAAGACTTCTGAAGGGCATTTTCCTTTTAGAAAGATGGTTGGAACTGAAAAAGATTGAAAGAACAAAGACCTGTGCCAGGTACACACAGTGTATGTTTTTGAATTTCACAGTCTATTTACCTGCAGTATATACAGATATATTATACCTAACAAAACCCTTTCACATACCAAATATTCTAATTGTAGTGCTGCTGAATCACAGTATTTACAAAGGAGTGGTATTTGTGAGTATGTGTATGCATTTACAGCAGCAGCTCTGCAAGATAAACGCCAACATATTTATAGAAGCAGGTAAGCAGTAAGAGATTGCTCCCTAAACTTCTATTTTATCTAATTAAACATAATTAATTGTATAAGTAAATTAATTACCCAATCATATGGATCACTGGGACAAATTTAAGAAAGATCAGAATACAAGTGAAAGGAGAACTATCAGGATAAATTTCATTTTGGGAAAAGGTCCCAGGGATTTCAAATCTTACTCAATGTGAGTAGATTTTACACTATTGGGCATGACAATATTGCTAACTTTTATGTTAGCACAGAATGATGAATGTTTTACAGTACTGTAAAATTTCAAAACATAAATAGGTATTACAAAATTTTACCTACAATCTTGCATAACTGTCAGCATAAGGAAACTGATTTGTTACTGATGTCAGCCAAGCCATTCCCCTACCTTGTCAACAATTATATATGATAGCACAGAAAACATGATGTTGAAATCAGTTTGCCAAGCAAGAAATTATTTTGCAGCTCTCTCTAAGCTAATCAGTTCAGAGATCTGGCAGATCATGCAATAAAAATAAATAGATGTATCTCTTTCCAAAAAAATTGGAGTTTCGCAAATTTAGTTTCGCTTCTCTCCTCACTTTCCCATAATCGGTGCGTGGATTTGTTCCACGGTACCCATATCAGGGAATGAAAGTCTGTATGTAGAGCCTGCTTGTAAACTGGCAAACCTTCCAATGGTGAATAAGCTTGATTCCAGTAATTTCACCAGCATGAAGGATGAACAGAGTGGAAGAGGTCCTCTCCTAACCTAAAGCATGCAGACAGGCTTGGGCTCTTGCATCTCTCCCTTATAAAAAGTCTAAAAAGCCTGCCTAAACATTTCTGTCAATAGATATGTCCCATTTATTTCAATATTTAAATAGATTAATCTGACTTGCCTTAGATGCCTATACTAGGAAAAAATTTATTTCGCCTCAGGAATGAAATTTTTCTCTGCTGACTATAAAATAAGCAGAACATGACTAAATGGCTTACAGACATGTACAGAGTTGATGCTTACTTTTTGACATACCATTATGGGAGCCAAATTCTAAATTTCTAGACTAATGGCCAGAGCTCTAAATCAGCATAAGGCTTGGCTGCATTGAGCAATATACATCTGAAATGGGGGAGGGGGGGGAAGGAGGAAATTTCTGTCTTTAATGAGCTGTTGAAATACCACTGAAGGGGGCAGGAAGTGTGACCAGAATGTCACAGTGAAGTCACTAGCTACTGAGAAGACTTCCAGCTCAGTGGCAGCAGTTCATGTAAGGCACCGTGAGGTTCCTCTCCTCTACCACATTGGTTGATGCCTGGAAGCAGACAGCACTGACCAGTTCTCATTTTTTGGTCAAATCTGCACCAAGACTTGGAGAAAGAAAAGCAGAGGTGGCAGCAAGCAGCAGTTCCTCACATCAGTGCTTCTACCTTGCCCATCATGCCCTTCCCCTGCCAACCTGATCTAGCTACACTGTCCCCTTAGCATGCTTGCTTTCTCCCACAGCTTTCAAATTTTCCCTCTGCTTTCCCTCAGAATGGCTAGTTTGGTAAAGTTACCCTATTGCCTCTAACCACACAACACCCCCCAAGCCTTGTTTGATCCATGCACGTCCTTTGCTCAGGCTTTGCTTCTCTCCACTCCGGTAACTAGTGGCCTCCTTCCCTCATGCCGCTGGATGGAGCAGGACATCTAAAAGCCTAGTGTTAGTAAACACTGGAATATTTTGCTGGAAATTGCAATAAGGTAACACTGGTCAAGCTGGTTAGTCTGGGTAGGGTCTGGAGGCTTCACCCCTGTCTCAGGTATGAGAGGTCAAGACAGAAGAGGTGGGAGTGAGAAGGATGGACAGGAGAAAGGGGATGCTGAGATCATCTCCCCAAAAGCTGGAAAACACCACTGACCTGCTTTCCATCTTTTGTAACTGAACTACAAGGAAATTAACTGGACTTAGAGCCTAAGCATGATTTAGAGTTTTATATATACACTTCTTTTCTTTAAACAAGTGAGTATTGCTTCTCTTTGTAAAAGTCCTCTGGAAATAAACTGTGATCTTAAAAGGCCACTATCTTGAAAATCTAGTCACACAAGATCTCTGTTCTATACAAAGTTAAAAGCATGCAAGCCTTTTGGCTGATGTAATGCTGACATATAGCTGCATAGAGACAGTGATGAAATTTGATCAAAAACAAGGCGGTAAAATTAGAAGGTGTATGGCTGGGTTTTAATCAAGGTATGCCGCTAATTTAAAAACCCAGGGTTTAGGTGCATCTCAGAACACACTATATGAATTCTGATGCAGACTCTGGTTGAACTCGACATTGTAGCTTGGTCCATATGCATTTATTCTGCATTGTGAGATGGAACTGATTGCTTACATCTAAGTACATGTCAACCATTAAAATTAAAGGCATCTAAATTTGAAACTTCCCCATTAGTCTCCTCTTACCTATATTTTCCAGGTATAAAACGTTGTACAAATCAGCAAGAAAATGAAAAGAAGGGTCAGTTTCACACTGTAAAATGCAACTATCCCCACTAATGACAGAATAGGTTCTACTATATAGTCTCTTTTCCACCTTCAGGGCGGAAGAATCATGACCTAGGTGCCAACACAGCTCCCTCTAGAGCTAGAATAAAACAGCACTCAAACCCTCGGCTCCAAAAACTTGCTTTAAGTGCTTAGAAAGGCAGCACGGTTAGAATGAGGAATTTGCATCCACACCAGAGAGGCCAGGGAGCCTGCTGGAAAAGCTGCAGGCTGAGACTGAGAAAACCTTCTGTCAGAGACAGATTCTCTGTTACAGGTGAAAATAGCATACCTTTCCCCACAGAAGCTTGTAGGTAAAGGGTGGCCAGGTCCCTGGTTTATGGGAGAGGTGATGACCAAATCCCTGACTACTCGGACCTTGTTTGCTGTCTGGCATGGCAGGTGAGCCTTGACGGCCTTTGTGGATATGCGGGTGTGAGGGGTGAGAGAACGCAAGGTGTGAGCAGTTGTGTCAAGCGTTTCAGGTGGCGAGGCAAGACCTGGCGCATTTAGCCCTTCAGAATTTACAGGATCTATGATAATTAACCCAACATCACTTCCACAGGATCAGCTGCCCTCCAGAGCAGTCAGTTCCGAGCCGGGGTGGTTCTAGCACCCCTTGACAGCCCGCCAAAGTTTTGCAGTTGATGGGGACACAGACAAGGTGGGAAACCACGGCCCTCTGGGCATGTCCAGGTGTGCACTTGCACATCCATGTCTCCCCCCGGGGAACAAAGTGCCGGGGGCGGAAGCCACCCGGGGGACGTGACACCTCTTCCTTCGGTCCCTCTCTCCTTACAGTAACGCCACTTTCCTCGAAGATTCCTCCCCCGCGCCCACCCCCGCTTGCTCAACCCGGCGGTGCCTAAGCGCTTCCGCCAGCCCCGTTCTCCTTCCCCGTGACCCCAGCCAGTACGTCCGTCGCCTCTCCCACCGCCGCCCTGGCTGGGCTGCCCCGCGGGCGACCCGCCCGCGGTCCCCGCCTCTCTTACCACCAGTATAAGACAGCGCCTTCCGCTCCATCGGCAGCTCACCGTCTTCAGCCTCGCCCGGACTCCGACAGGTCGCTCCCCCCGACGCCGAGGATGCTGCTGGAGGACGGAGGAGGGGTTCTGCTGCTGAGCGCCCTACTGTGGCGACTGGCCGCCGCCGGTGGGTATCGGCGGGCGGGACGGGTGAGCCGCTGGATCGGGCGGACGGGGACAGGCGGAGGAGCTCGGTTCCTCTGACCGAGAGAATTCCGACCCCATGGAGAGCCGTCCCGCGGTGGAGGCTGTGGAGGGGACAGCGGTCCGCGACACCGCGACTGTCTTGCACGGAGCTGTGTGGGGGGACGGTGGCACCCGCCAGCGGGCTGTGGCGGGCCCCGGCTCCCACTCGGCTCCGCTGCTTCAGCACCCCGACAGCGGAGCGCTCGGGTCGCCAAGGGCGAGCTTCTCTCGGGGCATCCGTCATGACCACAGCCGGGTCGTGCTGGGGAGCAAGGGACAGTCCCAGGGGTTCAGTTGGCGGCAGCTGCTGACCGGCGGTGACAGGCAGTGATCTGCCGCATTTCTTTCTCTCATCCCCAGTTCCGAGCTTGTCAGAGATGCAGAGAAGGTGGTGTTTAGGAAATAATTAGGGTATCGCTCAGTGAAATACTTAATTTCCAGAGGTTACAGAGGTAGTGCGGGGCTTTCCACTCCGGCTCCCTCCCACGCAGTTCCCTGAAGCAGCTGTGGCGTCTACCAGGGCAGCGGGCTCGCAGGTCACGGCGGCCTCCCTTCCCTCTTCAGTGTGGGCCACAAGTCCACCCAGGGGTAGACCCTCTCAGATATAACTGCTAATTTTGAAAGACTTCATCTTCCCAAAATGAATAAACAGGGAAACTAGGAGCTAATGCCTTCAGCAGATAAAGCCAGAGATTATTTTGAACCAGCCTGCATTTGTTTGGTTGTTGGACATTCTCATGAGCTATTGTAGCTTCTTCAGAGTTCTTGGATCAAAAAGGAAGCATTAGAAAGAACTCTAAATACTACTTCAGCAACCTAGGAGTTGTAAGAAGGAAAACAATTCTCATATTTCTCACTTATGCCAGGACACATTCCTTTAGTAAGACAAGCATGACCCCGGAGGGCAGGACCCAGCCTTTTTCCCCAAAAGAACATTTCCAAGTAGCAATTAACAGCAAGCACCTCATGATACTAGACAATGACTGCAGGGAACCAGGAATTACAGATAATAACACTGATGGCACTATTTTCCTTTCTGTATTTAAAGGCAATCCAGAACTACCAACAGCAGTTAACATAACTTGGTCTTCAATCAATTTTAAGACTATACTACAGTGGCAACCAAAACCATCAGGATACTTCTATACAGTAGAAATACACGGGTAAGTAGATAGCACCAAGGTGTGCCCATTAATGGCAACTGAAGAAGATGTAGAGTGTGCTTGAATATTTCTGAGACTGAATGTAACAGGAAAAGAAAGAGCCCAAACATGAGGATTTGGGAAAATTGCCAACCCAGCTGCTAACACTTCTTTGTATCCAACTATAAGAATGTCTGATTTGAGCTTCTGGTTTTGCCCCCTTCAGAAATGAAGAGTTGAGGTTTAATTTCTGGGATTTGGTGTAGGCCAGCTGTACTGGACTAGGCCAGGATACCTGGAAGAAGATGACACTCAATCTGACATACCATGTATTAGGCAGAACTTCACCTTATGTCTTTCAAGGTGTCTGGACTGAGTCTTTTATCTTTAGTCTTGGGAGGTGTCTGATAAATGAGTCTGCGTTTTATTCTAAGCGATGATTCACACAGCAAATGAATAATTCGTCTTGCTAAAATTTACCTTTGTCTTACTAAAAATTACCTTTGCTCATCTACCTCTGTCGAGACTTCCTCTGTCGTCATGTTTTATGTAAGCTACGAAATATTGTGTGCATAAGAATTAGCCAGCTTATGTGAATTGTCAATACTGCACAAAAACTTCCCTGAAGTTCAGTAATAAATCTGTGCTGTTCATAGATTAATTCATAGACCATTATTAAGTGTGCCCCAAAGGGAAACTGCATCAGCAACTCTCCTACATATTAATGAAAATACAGTACTGTAGTCTCCTCTGTCTGTAAAAGAGACATAGAAATGAGAGCTCTTTCATGACTAATGGATGAAATACCTATGCAATGGCCTAATGTGCTCTTTTATTCTTTAAGGGAGTGATTAGATTCATAGACTTAGAAGCACACACTTAGCAGAATTAATTTTATGAAACTCATGAATCTGGAGTTTCTTTACAGCCACTCGTACTTGCAAAAAATCGAAGTCTGTTTGCCCAAGATTCAGTATAGAATCAGGTATAGTTCTGATACAGAAGCACACTACAAATTTTACTTATGGATGAAGTGTGCTTAAGTGTTTGCTTTCTCACCTGTGTACAATTACAGAGTACATCTACTTGATCACAAAGGTCAAATCTCTCTGTCCCTTTTCAAGGCATCTCTAGAACACTGTCACTAACTGATCTGTGGTATCATAAGATATCTGGTGAAGTGAGAAGGGATTTCAGGTGACTCAAAACTTGACCTACTTGGAGGAAAACTCATTTGCTAATTCCAAACAGTCAGCACTCTTGCTCTTTCAGCTGAGATCAAAAATTTTTTCATTTCCCTTGGTTTACTATCAAAAGCAGGGAAAAGAATTGAAGGAATAATATCTAATTTGTTTTTCCATTCCTTCTTATTATGAAGTGAGGAATTAGCAGTTTTCTCCTGGTTTCCTTTTTATGTCTCAAGTAAATGGACCTGCTTTCTACCATTTAAAAAGCAAGAGAAGTGCATGGCTTGTGGGTTTTGTCAATATTTTTAAATTATAATTCTGCCACGAAAATAGCTGCTACTGTCTGGTTCATAGAGACATTTGTACCTGCGTTGATGCAAACACAAGTGACATATATCTGAGGGGATGTTGTTATCACATTAAACAATTAATATTGGTGTCCACAGAGCTTCCTAGGACAACCGATGGAGTTTTTTAGGGCAATAGTTTTGAGATGCATTATGGGTTTTATTCAATTGATATAAAAGATTGAATTTTCAATTCACATATGTACCCAATAACATCTCTGTAATTACGATGCCTCATTTTTTATTTATTGATTCTACTTTGAATTGTGAAATATAGCTTCACAGGATAGTGGGTGTGGAGGTCTTCTCACTCACAAACTGTTCTACTGGATGAGGGAAATCTGTACAGTCTGAGGGGGAAAATTATTTTTAACATATCTAAATATGTAAAAGTCTGCTTGGAAAGTGTTGACGCTTCTTTCTTCCTCTTGCAGGCAGACATCTGACACCAAAAAAAAATGCATACTGACAACAGAAACAGAGTGTGATGTTACTGACGTGCTCAGGAACGTCAAAGAGACCTATACAGCACACATACTGTCTGTAACGGCTGCAGTGATGGACAACTTTGAAGAACCACCTTTTGCCGTCTCTGAAAAATTTACACCTTATAGTCAGAGTAAGTAGGATTGCCAATTCAACCTTGTAGTAAACTTCCTTTTAAGATTACTTCCATTGATTTAAATGAGATTTAGATTGGGCCTAAAGTTTTTTCCTATAGATTCTTACAGTAGCCACACTGATGTCTGAGAAGAAGACATTTAGGCATAAAGCTTTCCCTGTAGTAGGGGAGTGTGTAAGATTTCAGTTGCCATTTGTTTCTCACAGCAATGGGTTCACCATTTTATGAACATCGTGTGGCAGATTAAGATATTTATTAATAATCCAGAATTTCACTGTATTACTTCAGCTCTGTAAATTTACACAGATTTGAGGAGGGCAGGGAGTAGAGGGAGGAAGAAAAAAAGAACATGCTGTGTAGAAAAGATGATGCCAGTTTTTTAATTCAAAAACTGTTTGTTTAGCTGTTCTCGGAAAACCGGAGATACAGAATTACACACAAAAAGATTCAAAACTGAATATTGTGTTCCAAGATCCACTTACACCATATACATTTCCTAATGGAAGCTTTCAAAGTATTCGAGATATTCTCCAACATGACCTGGAATACAAACTCTATTACTGGAAAGATCAAAGTTCTGGAAAGGTAAGGTCTAACTCTGCTTCGTACACGTTCAGTATCTGCGTTGCAGCTGCACAATTTCTGTGCTGCCTTAAAAGCTGACATTTTTTCCAAGATGTCTTTCTCAAAGTATTTTTTTTTATCTTTACAGAAAGATGCAACAACGAAAAGCCAAAAATTTGAAGTAAGTGTTGAGGGCACAAAGAACTATTGCTTCTACATACAAGGAATCATTCCCTCCCGCAGAGAAAACCGTAATGGTCAAGAAAGCGTGGTGCTTTGTACCAGTATTGGAAAAAATATCTTAGATGGTAGGTACCTGGTGAAGTTTGTCATACATTGTTTAGCATTCTAACAAAAAGACACTTGGATTCTGAGTGTATTTTTATACCTCTTAAAATTGTTATGCCTGTGTTACAAAAATAAATGATTTGCTGTATAAGTGAGAGGACACAGACTGAACGTTGAAGCTCATGGGAAGAACTCCCATTAAATAAGTCCACCATCTTTAGCCAGCTGGGGCTTGTTTTAGGGGTTTGCTAAACTGTTTTGGCTAGTTTTAAATTGTCTGAGTTGCTGACTGGTCACTGAGGTTTCAGACCTCATCACTAGCCTTCAGCTTTCCTTTTTTGTTTTCTGATTGTTTTCCTCAGTTCCTTCCAATAGCAGTCCCATAGTAAGTGCTTGAAGGATTAGCTCTAAAACACGAAAGTGCTGGAAACCTACGTAATGGGCATTCCTGTTAGAAAGACTTTCTTTACTGTTATAGTACAAGGTCAGAAGTTGGCAAATTCTTTACTGGTGAACAAGTTAGTGAGTGGTCGATAAATCAGCCAATCTAATTCCAGACAATCTCGAGCCCACTTTATTCAGTATAAAGTCATCAATATTTATTAAATAACATCACATTCCTGTACTGTATCTTTCTTCTCCATCAGATAAGAATATTTGCATTCTAAGTAGAAAAAGCTCTTCTAAAATTGGCAAACCAACTCTTTCAAATTCACTTTCTTGTCTAGATAGATATTTTTGTTAATCACAATAGTTGAATTCTAGTAAATTATAGCTTGAATAGAAATCTCTTCCATTGGTGTTTTCTAGCTTCTAATCTAGAATAAATTTCCATTTGGACTTAGTTTCACAGAAATCAGGCAGGGGTAGAGGGAATGGTTTGACTTATTCTTGTGGAGGTATCATGGCATTTTAGTACACTAATTAAACTAGATTAACAGCTGGTGTGAACCAGGCAAAATAAAGCTTTACCTCAGAGCAACAAATTCACATTAAAATTACTTCATTTCGCACTGAGGTGGTCGCTTCAATTCTGGGATACTGTAAGATACAGAAGGCATTTTTTAACTCAGTGGACTGACTAGGTTCTAAGAGTTTGTAGGACTGTGACATTACAGCTTCTGGTAACTGAATCTTGGATTTTTTTTCCTCCCCTACAGAATATGGAGCTGAAGTCTTTATCATCGCAGCAGTGATAGCAATTGCAGTCATCACTCTTGCCATTGTCCTGTCAGTGATCCTGTGTAAACGCAAGAAAGCAAAAGCTGCAAGAGAGAAGGAACCACTTAATGGTGTCTAAGGAAAAATTACTGGAGACACTGGGACAGTTCCAAAGCAAAAACAAAACAAAACAAAACCAACCCCAAACCCATAAATTGGGTAATTGGGTGGAGCCTTTTAGCTTCTCTCATACAGGAATTTGGAAGCTCAAACTTCATGTGGAGTCAAAAATCTGTTAGACAGTCACAGATGAAAAATCCACTTATCAGGAAGCCCCACATCACTTAGTGGCCAGAGCCTGGAAGAGTATTCTAGTGATCTATTAGTAGCTTAATTCTGCTCACATACTCTTCCCAAGATTCTTCTACCGTCCTGTCTGAAACAGGATGCTGAACCAGACAAACCTTTGACATGACCAGGTTACAGCTATTCTGAAAGTATGGCCTTACTGAGCCAGAAGATTTTTGGTACTTGTGAGGGGAAAAAAACCACTACTGTTGAAAAACATGTGTCCTTTACCTAACAAAGGAATATCTTTCTGTTTCTATGAAACACCACCTGTATTTATCTGACTTTCTTTTAATGTTATTAACTGGTGAAATGGTCTGTTAGTTCAGATGCTGCTATTATTTCTGTACTTCTTGGAGAAAACTAACTTTGTTCTATTTATCTTTGGATATAGACAATCAAAGGTAAACAAGCTGAAACTACAGTACTTTGTAACTTGTAAGAAACACTCGTGAAGTAGGTAGCTGCTATCCATCTGAAGAGCATATCTGGATTACACTACACCTAGGGTTGTACAGGCAGGGTAGGCTGATGGTTCCAAGTATGTGTCAGAACAAAATACTTCGCAGTTTCTGAGTCAGTAGTAACTCACTTTATCCAAGCACTGAATAGGGAGCAGTATTTACTGCATTTTAAACATTCATTTTAATTAGGCAGTTGGTGAATGAATAGCTTATGCGGTACAGATTCAGATCATTTGGTGATGGGATTTGGAGGGATCCGTTGCTTTGACTTTTAATATTTATTTTATAAAGGAGAATCTAATTTTTATACTGGTGATAACTGTATTTATGATGGTAATTTATACTTTTCTAGTGAAATAAAGGTGACTGGGAAAATAAGACTTTCTTTTCCTTTTTTAAATGAAGCACAGTATTAATTCCAGAACTAAACTACAACCAGATTTAGGAAACTTATCTTGCAACAGGAGTGTAAGCAAGCTGCCGGAAGTCTAAGCGGGACTCGGCAAAACGGGCTAGCGGGGCACCTACTGCTTGTAAGGATAAAAATCAGAGAGGTTACAGTTTGCGACTGGATGAAATAAAGAGTCCCAAGCTGCTTTTCAGCCTTCTGCTTCTGTGAGCAACGCTTCACTGTCTGCATTCACAGCTTCTCGTTCTGGTGGGAAGTGTGCTGGCCAACTCTTTGGACGTGTCACGAAGGGATTCCCGCAGTGGTGTCTGTACCGCTAGTTCGCTCAAGGCATTATGGGGCCTGACCCAGAACTAATGTTGGTATCTGCTGCTCAGGATAATGAAAGGCACAAAACCAGAACAAACAAACAAACAAACAAACCATCAAGAGAATGAAGGGGAAAAAAATAACATGTCCTATGGTTAGCACCAATTGGCTGTATATCTCAATGCTTCATACATGTCTTAAAAGAAGATGCCCATTGCATTTATCAGAAGGAATAACATAAAATTATATCACAACCTACCCCTTTTTGCAGAATTTTTTTTTCAGAAAAAATATTTTTCATTCCTACTGTATTATAGATACCTTTTTTGCATGGATTAGAGCTCCTGTGAGCATGTGAGTGTGGGTTATGGGGATTATCTTTGTTATTTAATTCCTTTCTTACAGAGAAGTAAACAACCGACCAACACCGCCCCCCCAAAAAACCCATTTACTTAATATTGTGCAATAAATGCTGAATGCACTTTCTGCTGATGCATAAGCCTTATATGGAAGAGGAATATTACAACAGCAATCAAAAACACGAGAGAGCTCGTGGGAGTAATGCTAAAAACATTCCAAAGTTGTCATTACTTCCCTTCCCTGTGCGGTTCTGCTTCCTCACTTCATTCAGGGTGAAGATCAGAAAAGGGAAGAGCTCATAGGAAAGGAAAAACCCGTAGGATACGGCAGAGTGGTTTTTTTTTTTAAACTAGACCACGCAGTTGATTGTTACAAGCTACACAGAACGTTCTAAATCATGCTTCACTACCTGAGAGATTTTTGGTGTGTTCTGAATAGGAAGGTTGTTTTTGTTAGAAAGGAACAAAGAAGGAACACCCATAGAAATGCAAACAAGTGCCTTAAATGGTCTGAGTGACTCGCTCCTGCACCGAGTTCTGGAAACCTGAAACGCTTCTGCTCCCTAGCTGCACTCTGTTATCATCCAACAATGCTGAGTAACCAGGGTCATGGGGCTCACAGATCCTATTTCAAAGAGGTTTTTCATTGTTTGTTGAGACAGTTGAGAAAGGGGCTTTTTATTGCAAACTTTTGGAAGTATCCCTTGGCCCAGCATACTGAGCCCACGCAAAATGTTTTATGTGGAGGTTTAACTTTCTCAGTGTATCAGAGTGAGCAAAAGGAGTTGTTGAATAAAGGTATTGTCACTAGGAAGATCCTATCTACAACCCACATGTGGCCTCTTCAGCACTGTACCCATTTATGATGGAGCCAGCCACCCAGGGACTGGATGTGAGAAAGGGCAAGCTTTTCCTACCTACCCGTGTTCCCTGGTGTATCCTCTAAACAGGTTTCTCTAAGCCAGTTTGTTCCCACTGATGCTCCAGATTCCCCTGTTCTGCTTTGTTCCTTGTTGCCTGCAAAAGGTATCCCTGTGCATGTGCACAGTTCCCTGACACAGCCAGTACCTTCTGTGTCTCTCTCCTCCTTACAAAGGAATGTGTAACTGCACACTGGAATAAGCCACTTCCATTCTATACCACTGCTTTCAAAATACATTATTATTCTTAATGTGAGTGAAGAAAGGCCGCTACTGTTACGCCACTTTTCTGACAACCCTAACAGCACCACAGACAATAAAGTCACTGCCATTGCTTAAAATGAACCACTGTGCAGGACTTAATAAATGTATATGTGATGGGTATGGCAGTAAACAGCTTAGCTAATCTACTTCTAGCAGACTCAGCTTTCCACTGTGAGAAGGCTGCTGCTGAGAGGCATGTAATGATAAGAATGTGATTATAAGCTTAACTTGGATCACTAGTTATGTGGCAACTCAGGACAAAGGGTTTCTGCATTGAGTAAGTGAGAATAAACAGCTGTGATAGATTACCTTCTTGCTTCGGTGCTGTAACGCTGATTATTTTGCAGGTTAGCAGTGATCACTACACAGCTTCAGAACCTTGTAACACACAGGAATGAGTAGGCTTTTGGCAGTACCAGACCCAAGAATCAATTGAGTAGTCTTCTAGTTACACTGTACTTATCCACATATGAATAGCCATACTCTGTATAGCCTGTGTTTGTCACTGGGGGAGGGAGAAGACCTGCTATTCATGTTTGAGAGACAGGAAAACCAGAAAAGAACAACTTCCTAGACAGGCCAGAAGGAGGAACCAGCCTGCTGAAAATCCTTCCACCAGTAGGTGTGGTGTTACTCAACACACCACTATCACACAGTACACCCATTCCCTTAACAAAGAGAAGCTGCCATAGAAAACCGCCTTTCCCTTATTTGCTTGACAGCAGGACACACACAACAGCTCAAGTAATAATGACCAGGATAGATGGGCTGCAGATCTTCTCTTCTGTCCACCTTATGATGAGAAATCTTCCCACCAGTGAGATCTTTCTGCTTCTTCCAGCACAGGCTCTCATCCAGCTCATATAGCCCATTTCCTTACCCTCCAAAAGGACCCAGAAGGAACATATTTCCCTATGACTCCTCAGCCTGGAACTGTAGCTGAATGAGGCAAGTTCATAGGAAGACTTGCCCGAGGGGTGATTTCTTCAGTAAAATCTGCCAGTATCTGGGAACAGAGACACAGCCACATGGGCTGCCCCCAGGGCTTTCACAGCCAGCTCCTGTCCAATTGCAGGGATTCTGCCCGTCTCTGATCTTGTCAAAATTTGTGCCCTATTGCTGACATACTTCAGTGGTTTACTCCTGGAAGAAGCTCACAGTCTTTCTGCTCCTTACTTGTTGAGGACGTTTCCATCCCTCTCCCCCATCCCCTACTCATTTCCACTACCTGTTTTTCCCCAGATATGAACACAGTGTCTCATTTCTATGAGCAGCAGGTTAGAATCTCATTTAAATGAAAATATAGTACATGAATCATTATATAGCCCTTAATCAACAATCAAGACTATATTAATAGCATGGCAGCATTTTTTCACCCTTTATATCTTCCCTTGGTCACCATTATTGGATCAATAACTTCAGGAGCACTCACTAGCACTGCTCAGACTGCCTTTCATGGTGCACCCAACTACCTTTAAACATTAACACTTCTGTGGCCTGCTTAAGTAGCAATGAGATCATTAATCTGAACTCAACAAATATTCACACTTCCAGATCTCAGTTACCCTCACTGATGCATTCTTCTATATTTATTTTCTAATTTTCGACCTTATTACTTCAAAAAATATTTCAGTAGCAAAGTACTAAGACGTTGTTATATTCACAAAACTATTTCATCAAAAGAGCAGGTTAATTAAAAGTCTCCTTCCTCTGAATAAAGAAATACTTTCCCAGTGAGATCACATTGCTTTTAATTACTTCTTCAGTAATCGCATAACTCAATTAAAAAGCTACTTTAGTGAAAGAGCCAGGATGACAAGTGCAATTTAAACCTACTTCAATTAAATGTACTTATTTAGAAAAAAAGGTGGTGTGGTTTTGGAGGGAGGGTGGTGGCATTTGTTGGTTTGGGTTTGTTTGTTTTTTTTAAAGAACGCATCCTTGATTAACACAGGTTTTCCCTCTGCTGCCTTCATACTTGACCATCTTACATCTTTGTTCACACCAAACACATCAGTCTCCATGGAGTTGCTGTTCAACTTGGTTTTCCCTCTTTCCACTTTACTCATAACATGCTCATTTGCTTCCACAAAGCATCAAGGGTGCAACCACACCATCGTATGTCACCGCTGCAGCCACCACTTACAGTAGTGGAACCACAAGCACCACAGATCTGGTCCTTCCCTACTCTTCATACTTCTATATCCAAACAGTAGCCCTGCGTATACAACTTATAGTCCTTGAGCCAGCTCTATGATATTAATTCTTGCAGCTGCGCGGCTGGTATTTGGTTTCATCTGCCTTGAAAAGGTGACCCCAAGTGGCAAAAAAAGGCATGATCAGTATGTTAATCCAAATTTTCCCAAGTGGCTAGTACACTGATACCCAGTTGAATGCAGATTCCACCAAAATTCAGAGGAAAAGGGCATGTGGAATTTGTTAAATCTTCTCTTTCCTAATAATGAATATGAACAGATAGTTCGAACAGCTCAGTGAGACGCAACAAGAAAGGCGGGAGCAGCTCTCTGCCCCAGAACAAGCCCCTCTACCTTCCGTTCAGCTCATGTCTCCTCTGCCAGGTTCTCCGGGGACCTTGGGTTGTAACATACCTTTGTCTTGTCCAGTCTTCAAGCAATGCTGGAAACAAGGCCCCAGTTAACAATCCAGCAGGTAGCAATAAGTACTTATTTACCCATTGTTTGCATGAAGGTGTTAAATCCTGCACAAAACCATACTCCTTTCTCTTGACTAAATTCTCCTTTAGTCTCAGAAAACTTGGAGGTACCTCAGAAAGGGAAATTTTCACATTGTATGTTAAGCTTCTTACCAGACTTTCTTTCCTCAGAAAACAGATTCCTCCTGCTGCTCTTTTAACTCTTAGAGGAATGGACTGAGGACCTCAGAGAAGAGACTGAAATTTTCCAGAGGCACTGGAAAACGTGTTAGTACCCCACGTGGCACAAACTGTAAAAGCCCTGTGAGCTATGCTGAAGTACCGGTTATGTTTGGAACGGTGATAATGTGCTATCTGTCCGGCTGCATGGAAAAGAAAGGCCTGGGTCGGAAGAGCTGGAATGCAGCCGTGTTTGTAACCGGGGCTATTTTGGGCTTTACGTGCTTTGAGTTCTGCTGAGCTTGTCTAGAAAAAGTAACCCAAAAAAAATCTTTTGAGGGAATGACCTTCCACTTCAGAGGCAACAACAGACACACGATGATGAAACAGGTCCCAGGTGAGGGTTTGCTCTTTGGTACTAAGGCTCTCAAGCAGGACACTACAATGTATAACAACCTTGAGAAAAATAAAATACACAGTGTACACAGGAATTACTGATGTCAGTCAGACCCACCTACTCGGGTACCTTCTGTCCCACCAGCATGACGCACCCCAGTGCCTCAGATGAAGTTTACAGACCTAACACCCTAAGCATGAAAAGATTTTGGTGAACATTGGAGCGTGAACCTCAAGCAGCCTTTCCAGAATGCTCTACTTAGGACTACTGTATTTAATACAACTATTCTACCAAAGAAAACACACCCTACTTTATTTTTTTTAATTATCTAGTTAGCATTTAGGGGTTAAAAAAGAATGACAACATGTAGATTTGACCTTGGCCCTTAATTCCCTACTAAGCTCAAAAAAAATTTGCTAATGGTTCCTGGCTTTCCAGAAGGTCTGTTGCAATACAGAAGATTGCATTTGAGTTTTAAGAAGTGTCCAGCATGCACACCTTTTTTTTAACCATTATTCTCCCGAATATGTCAGCTTATCAGCCCCTCTGTAGAATCTTTGTTCTTTCAGTGCTGTACAAAGCCTGTCACACACTTCCAACACAATTGTTTTCAACTCTGTTGCTTCTGTGCCAATACCTCCCCGCAGTAGACCACCACAATAAAGGTCAGGTTATTTTGCAGAGATCTTCACACTACTTACCTCCTCACGATTCACGATAAAAATTAGTAAAATGGTTTTTTGTACATGCTCACACTAAACCATTCAGTTCCATTTGGTTCCATAGAAGATTATCCTTTTCATTACATACATGGAGTGTCTTTTCCAGAGTAGTATTCCCCAAAATTTCTATAATCAAGCTTAAAAAAAAAAAATTAGCCGTGATTTGTGCCAAACTCTGAAGTTACTTTGATGCAGAAAATTTGCTCTGTCATGGAGGTGGAGTGCCCTGTTTCTACCCAAGTAAATCAATCTCAGCAGTTTTATTCAGACAGCACTGACTGCATTTTTCCAGTTCTGTTCTATTTTGGTGCGGCACCGCGTGCGGAATCTGCTTTTTTTCCCAGAGTGAGGGATGGGTGGGGAGTAAGGATGTTGGTTTGTGGAGACACAGAGTGGGGAATGGGGCTGGGCAATACAGCACAAGAGCTCCTTCTGCCAGTAAAAGCCATTGCATTGAATCTTTACAGTTCAGACTTGCCAAAGGATGAGGTTTCTAACCAGCATGAGAGAGATTGTGATTGCTAAGTCTGGTCTGTGAGACATATTCCACAGGAGTGGAGTGTCCAAGCTCCCCTCCTCTCCTCTTTTCAAATGCCAGTTGGGTGATTATTCTCGCACTGCTGCATTCCTTGCAGGATTATTGGCAAAACGTCTTTAGTTTCCCAAGTCACTCCCCATGGAAATTCACCAGATGTTCAGACACGCTGTTTCTATTTAAACCCTGAATCTGTCATATTTTTTCAAATTACTCCCTCAAGACAGCTTCTGTCCGCAAAGTTCCAGGCTGCTTCTCGCCTGGCCCTGCCTGTGGATACAAGAGGAGAAAAGGATGCTGCGGTTCAAAGATGGCTGAGCAACTTGGAAGGTAACACTTTTCTAAGGTTTTAACATAAGAGACAAATTGCTTTGAGAGTTACCCAGCTCAGCCGTATTTCTGTTTCACGATGAAATCCGTTTCATCTTGTGCTTGAATGCGCACAGCAGGACAGGTTTCATCAGAACATTTATACATTATGATAGGAACCTGTAATGTGCACAGCCATTCTCAACTTCCAGCTGAAGTTCAAGGTGTCATTAATACAAATCTGACTCTATCCAGAGCATCAGCAAGAGCCTGGAACCACAACACGTGACAGGAAAACCAACCAGCCTCCTCCCTAAAGACCTGCACATCAGTGATACATAAAACCAAGAAACCTCTCTCCAGGCTCATGAAAAAGGGACTGGCACAAACCAATTGGTATCTGCACTTAATAAAGAAGCAAATAAGTCATACACAGAAATCAGTGTTTTGAACAGCAGCTTTATAAGCAGAAATCTGAACTTGCACACTTGATTTTCTTGACAGATATAAATTGTTTATTTTTCCTATAAAACCAAGGTAACCTTTCCCCCCATATATCTTTCAGAGTTGGATTTCAGGTGATCTTTACCATGGACATCTCATATGACAATTATATATAAATTTTAATAATAGAGTTTTAATTCTTATCATGATGATAGGCCATCTTATTGTTTTTTCACATTTCTAGACCACTTCAGAACATACTGGTACCTGTCAAGTGTGCAGAGAGCTGAATCCTATGGAAGAATCACTAAACTTGTTCTTTCTCTCCAAACCTAAGTCACGGGATATTTCTTCTTTATAGATTTCAGAATCACAAAGATTGAATTCCCTGTTGTGCAGAAGCATAATAGGTCACTGAAGTTGTCAATACTAGATGTGATTTAACTAAAAAGCCTGTCAAGTAAGCATCCCAGTAGCACTCCATGCTGCTTTGTTTCTCACTAGTCATCTTCTCCAGTATATAGCACAGAGCTAATATAGGTGACAGTGCATCCAGAATTTTCTTACAGTACAAGTAACTTTCAAATGGTGCCAGAATAAACTTGTATTTGAGCCATCCAGCCAGGTGTGTCTCCTCCACTCTATCAGTGCCCCATCTGGGCCCGAAACAAGCCTGCAACATGCCTGCTGGCCAAGATGTAGCTTACACTGCCAGCTATTCCCAGAAGGACTATAAGGGCCAGAGGTAGTTTCCGGCCGGGTTATTTTTTCTGTAAGAAACCCACATACGTTATGTAGTGAAGCTTGCTTTTTTGCCCTTGGGATGGAAGATACATCATATTCCAGTCTCATGCCAGTCCTGGAGAAAGCACAATCACCTCCCAGTCTTCATCAAGAAAGCTTAGCTTTTGCAGAGATGGGACGGCTGTCTGGAGCTTTACTAAACATTCAGAAATACGGGACTAAAGTTAATGAACATTCTCAAAAGATGGCGGATTGATCCTTGAAAAGGAGTTTGTATTTGTTGCTCCATGGTTTCAGTTCTACGGTCCCAGGAACTGGTATCTTCCCTCTATGTAAAGAAGACTTCAAGGGTTGAGGCACGCAAACCAAAGTGAGCGCTACCCTTTAAGAACGCTACACGATACACGTGTGTCCAGCAGAGGTCAGAATCTGTGCAGACTTAAATCGGATTAACACACCTGTAATCCACTTGCTCCAAGTACATACCCTCAAGTACTGAGCTCGTGGGTTTTGTTAAGCCTACAACTGGATGCCATCCTCTGGCCAGTTCCAAGGTGAATTTCAAACAGTACTATGGACTTTATAAGCTGAACACAAGGCAATCAGCCCACTAAGTAACTTGTGATTCAGTTGAATATGCATTCATTGTTTTGTTAACAAAATTCCTACTTCCCAAGAAACAGAAAAAACTTCCATGTATTTTATCTTTAGATTTATTATTATTTCAGAGGCACTTAATGTCTTACATTTATATAGCGCCATTTCCCCCTCCAAAGCACTTTACAGTATTTACATACAGGAATGTTTCCCACCACTGCTGAAATGCAGCCATCTGACTATTACCAGTACCATCTTCAAAGCACCAACAGTTTGAGACTGGATATACTCATCAGTACTTTCTCTTACTAAGATAGTCCAGAATCCCAATTTACAAAGTTCCAACTTGTGCTATTGAAAAGACCTAACTGCTAAAATACAGTATCACAGTGCAATTCTGCAACAGAACTGAGACTTGGATCACTTTCATCAGATCTTTTTTTTACAATCTCTCATTAGACCAAGTCTACCTCAAAATACTTTAATGTAAGGCCTTTTAAGAATATCCTTCTGAAACATCGTTCTTTTTTATGCTTTCTTTATAAGCCTCTCTTACAATCAAGCACAGATTATTTTTCTTTCTTTCCAGTATATTTAGAAACACTAAGTCCTGGCCCTAAGAAGATAATAGCATCCTCAGTTTCAGTGAACTTCATGGCCTCTAAAGGCAAACCTATTCCTTCCTCCTTGGTTATGGGGTTGGATTTTTAATTTTGTGTTTGTTTTTAGTTTCTAAAATAAGTCTTAGATTACACAAAATTCTGTTATTAACCAATTGAATTGTAAAGTACCTTGGGATTGGCTCCTGGGTGCTATATAACTGCGCTGTGTGTGGGTTTGCTTTTCAGTGTTAAAAATACATCAAAGTATCCCAAGTTCACTACTTCACTGCAAAGTCCGCTCTAGTCACAAGAATAATAGCCAATTTCCCATTGTAGAGTTCTTTCTTTTTTCCTTTCTCTCTGTAAAAGGCTAATTAAAATATCCCTTGCAAGGGTCGAAGTTGCATTTGTGCTGAGAACTTTCACCAAAAAGAAAAAAAAATAGCTATCTGGCATCCATATTTTCCCCAGTTACAATTAAAAAACCAAAAAGGACTACCACCTCACTTTCTGCATGCTGCTACCTGCTATCTTATGGCTGATGTGAGAATCTGAATGAACAGGGAAAAAAAAAAAAGGAATTAGTAAAATGAGATATCATTTGCTTTCTTGTGGACTAAGCACAAAAACTTATTCTGGTACTTTATTCTCTTAAATACACTACACTTGAGAAAGGCTTTTTTGATTTTGATTGATGCATTGTACTACATATCTACTGTGGTCACTAGATTCTTCTACCAGAATAGCTGTTTGCATTGGAACACTATGAAAGAATAGTAGTAGTGACAGCCCATAGGCAACAACTATGATAAAAGGAAAACTATTAACAGGTAGCAATTTCAACATGAAAGATGATGACCAATCGAACTGGGTAAAAATTAACCGAGTGCATCCAACCAAGCACATACACATTTTATAAAAAAATTGATTTGTTTTTAATCTAAACCCTTGGTAAGAGATGCACAGAGAACAGATTAATTGCATATTGTATGCATGCCTTCATGTAGTGCATTCCTATATATCTTATATGGAACACTAAAAAAAACTACTAGACCTCCACTGTACAACAGGCATTGTAAATTATTGTTTTAAAGCCTAAGCAGCAATTCAGTTTGAGCTATACCTTCCTATTCCACCATCACAAAAATCACCTTGCTCCATTTCTGTTTGTCAAAGTCACATGGCAACCACAGTAATCATTTGTATGGAAAAAGTGGTAACAGTAAACTGTTTAAAGAGTTTGGTTTTTTCAAGTGGATTTGGCAGCTGGAACAACCAAACCAGCAGGGACTAGAGATTCTTAGACAACAGCAAGAATCACTGCTGAATAATTTGTATCAGAGATCAAGAAACCTCATAACAAATGAGGTAATAAATGTGAAGGATGAAAGCATCATTTTAGGCTCCACAGTCTAGAAGCCCAAACAGGAAGTACCATTATCACTTACTTTCATACTCAGTCCCCAAGGGGGAGCTAAAACCACGAGGAGATCTGATTTTCTGAAGAGGGAGAAAAGGAGGAACTTAGAAAAAGCAACTGTTATATTACAGGACTGAACACACACAGGACAGACGACCATCTGCTCTTTTACAGACTAACATGGAGTCCATTCTAACCTTTACTGATCTCAAGAGGAGAATTATTGGACCCACATTCTTTGCTTGGATTCTACTTGTGGGAGCCTTTCCTTTCTTCAGAGCTAAAAACACACACAAGGTTGGTTGAGACAAGGAACCCCACTTTTCTTTCCCATTTTATTTTTTGTCAGTCCTTTCCTCCCTCAACCTCCTCTCAACCTCCTCATTACTATAGTATTTATCTGACAGGAAAAGGGCAGCTGGGGTGGGGGGTGGATGAAGCTCTTGCCAAACTGGGAGAAAACAGGATTGCTGAGCAGTAGAGAGAATTGCACGGACAGACAGATGTTAAAGAGAATCCAAAACCCAGCAAAGAACAAACTTGATTTTTTTAGCAGAAGGAATTAGTTGTGGTTTTTAGGTTCAGTCCATCCCTTATCAGCAAGGCCATATCGGCTACATATCACGTCTCGGTCAAGAAAAAGGCTTTTTCATTGAACAGGGCACAGATCTGAAGATGGGAGAATGTCCTGCACCATGTGAGATAACTTAGAAATATGCATAGAACAGAGCGAAAAATCCAAGACTGCTTTGCAGGAACAAGAGGTAGCAACCCTAATTTTAACAGGGCTTTTCACTGAAGGGAAAGAAGGTCTACAAAAGTCAAATCAGCTGATTTCAAATGGTTTGCATCCCAGGATGAATCAGGTTACACTGATTTAAGCCCAATTTAATTCAGGCAGGTTTTTAAACCACAAGAATAAGGACATTCTTAGTACATATCAATAATTAAACCAACATATACACAATTAGCAATATCCTACATCATAGTAAACGCTTAACAGCTTGTTTTGGGTTATCCTAGTTAATTTGTTAAAAAAACAAGCTGAGTAGTTTTATTGTACAATGTCTGTCATTCTACGCACTTCCTGTAATCGCCAGTCTCTGCAGCAGTTCAGTTCATGACTTTAAGATCCAAATTCAACTGTGTCTTCAGTTATTTTCTTGAACTCGTAGTTTCCTCTGCCATCCATATGCAAGTAAAACTGAAATAAAAGAGATTGTTATCATCAAAACATCACCTCAAAACTGCCAGGTCTATAAATGGATAAATCAACTGTATTTTCAAATACTTTAACTGCAAAATCTTGAACTCAATGAGCCAGAGCACAAGCTTTTCTTATCTCACGTTTTTCACTAAATTCAATTGCCTCTGGAAAAAAAATTAAACTGACTTTGTTCATATAATCCATCACTGTTAATGGTCACACCTAGACTTAACACTGCTCTCTTGGGGTTTTTGACAGTATACTTAAGTTACACATTGATCCCTGTGTATTAATTCAGTATTTTTCCCCAGACAGTCTGTCTGCATAGAAAGTAGTAATAGTAAAAATTTGGAAGAAGAGCAAACCAATTACATATTAACTTTTTTTTAATGTGTAGATACAGTAGGTATCTTGAAAGCTAAAACTCCATACTGTTTACTTGGATTATAGTTCAAGCATTTCTTTGAAACTAAGAAAGAAGACTTAACTATCTCATGAGCCTTCTGTATTTGTGAGGCTAGTTTTACAGATGCATTTAAGGATTTTTGTTACTTTTCCCTTCATAACCAGAAGCACAAGAATATTTCAAATAGTGCAACTGGTTTATGAAAGTTTTTTTAAAAAACAGAACAATATTAGGATGCAAGATAAGAACACCTTGAATTGTAAAGTCAATTTAATAGAAAGTCAAACAAAACCCCTACCACCTAAGAGATATCCTTAGCAAAAGCAAAGACTACGTACATCGTGGTGTTTCCAGAGTGACTTTCTGTGGGAGACAGTGAAGAGAGTGATGCCAACCTACATGAAGAAAATATACACAATACAGAAATTAATTTTTCTCATGGGTTAGGTGTTACTTATTTTTCAGTGTGATCTGAGCTGAAGAGCTCAAATCCATAAACACAAACTTCCAGACTCCATTGTTAACAGTACATATGTGTAGCCTTAATACAAGATTTTGCAGTGTGAAAAAAAAAACAACAAACCAAACCAAAA
>VZTM01009851.1:0-11493 GCA_013400555.1 Jacana jacana | reverse complement strand
AGCACCTAGCACAGGAAAGCACTGCTCCATGATATTGAACCTCTACGCGCTAGAGTAACACGCCAAAAAAATCATCATTCATATAGATACATTTTCCTCTTTTCAGCTTTTCAAAGCAGGCTAAACATTATTATCCCCATTTTACAAAAGGTAAGATGGATGCAGAGAGAGAGAAGTGACTGCTTAGTGAAACTATTCCTCGCCTCTTGCTCATGTTACAGGAATTTACAATCTCAGCTGCTGAAGTAGGCCAGGAATGATAAGATTGAATAGTTCAATAGCTTTTGGATCATGGAATGATTAAGTTTGTAATTGCAAGAAGCCACTTAGGTCCTGACTGAGGTCCTGACTGAGGAATGTGTAGCATCTTTATATAGTTCCTCAGCAAGGAATTTACAAGCTCCACTACTGAAGTCTGCTTATCCACAGTCTGGTTTTTAACTAAATGGAAGAGCAAATGGTATAAAAGGAAAGCCAGATGCCAAGTGTAAGTACAAAGCAAAGATACATTCTCAACATGAAGCCTTAATAAATGAAGGAATTCCAAAAGCTACTTTTCTAATATTAATTCAATACACTGGCCAGATACATATTTTAATACAAAATACACAGGATGTGCAGCAAGATAATTCAGCTTTGTGGGAGAAAACCTATGACACTAATTTTTTCTAATTACACTCCTCACAGATATCTACTGGAGTAGCATGTACATTCAACCAGATATGTTCTCCTAAAACATTTATGTCTTTAACAGTTTTCATTTCAGAAAGGCAAAACTAGCATTTGAAAACCTTATCTAACATACATACTCCTTCAGTGCTGCCATGGCACTGGGTGGGACTGGCCACTAAAACACCTTATCTCCCCCTCCTCGATGTAGATATCAAAAGTAACGATTGATGAAGAGCTGAAGTCAAAGCCACCACTCTGGAAAGCAGGATTAAAATAAATTTAAAAATCAAACAAAACAAAATGAACAAAAAACACCCCCTAAAACTCCAAACCACCAACAAGAGAATGGCTCTCCTCTATCAGTCTCATCTAATTAAAATCAGTCTTGTAGGATCCATGCTTCTTCCTCACTTTCATTTCACACACTTCATGCATACTTTGAAATTCAGTGATTTTAGGAAAAGGTTTTCACCTAATGCTTGTGATTCTTAACAAGCCAGATTATTTAGAGAATGTGGCTAGGAATTTAAATTATTCCAGTTTTTTAAACATTATCTTAGTATATATGTCATTTTCAGTTTTTTTTGACAAAAATCCAATAGAAATGTCTCTTCTAGCTTCTAATACTGTTATTCTTAAAGGGGATACAACAGTACTTAGTAGCTATTTAATAACACTGCAAAGCATACAAAGACAACAGAAAAACAGTCTGCCACAAAGCACTTACAAATAGTTTGAGAGAGCAAAGGAAATGATGAATAGTACATTAGAGAGCAACCTGGGGCAACAGCTTAGCCATTTTCTAGGTTTTGCATAGAAGAGTATGAAAAAAATGTGAAGTAGAATAGTAAACTAGGCGGATGGTGGATTTTAGAAGGAGATTGCTTCAAAGGAGATCAGAAAATAAGAGAGAAAGCATGAAGGTGCTAGTATGAAGATTTAATACATGGCAGCAGTAGGAAAGCAGAACACTAGTTTTACAAATTTATTTAGGTGAAAAGCAAAGGAAATTGGGTTTAGAACATAATTTTTTCATTTTAGTTTAATCTGACCAAAAGCAAATGTATTTTATATTTCTTCAGTCTCCTGATATAAAGACTTATTAATAAATTATTTTCAAAATGCAACCTGATCTTCAAATAGAGCTTTTTATTAATAATTAATGAAGCTGTAACTCAGGTAACATGCGTAACTGCATGGCCTATGTGTACATCTTCAGGTGTTAAAAGACTTTTAAAAGATGGGCACATGTAAGTCCTGGTAGCAACAGCATTAGCCAGCAAAGCACAGACAGGCCTGCTTCCTACCTGCCTGGGGTAGAAATTCACTGGTCTGCATTACTCAGAGGTCATATGAAGTTCTTTGCATTATGGAAGTTAGAAGTGATTAGGAAGGTCTGCGATATGAGAAGCGAAGTGCTGAAAAACAGGTTAGTACAAGGGGGCTCTAGCCTTATTTTCTTACATTAGCTTTATGTTTCCCTTCTCTCCCCTTGTAAAATTTCCACACAGCATTTCCAGTTCCATCCCCACAAAACAAACACACACAGAGCAACTATTGCTCTTTCCCTTCAATAATTCCTGTCACCATCACCACCGGTAACTCATGTGCATCTCTGTGTAATCTCTCTCCAGAGTTGCTACAGTATGTTAGCTCAATGTCACCTTTCTTTACCTTCGTGGATGGTGGGTTAGCATTTACTGGGAGACAGGTTGGTCATCAGGTGCCCCAGACCAGTGGCTCCTAAATGCATATTCAGCTGGGGTCTGGATAAACATGTGATGGTGCCTGCGATCTGTCAATGCTTGACAGGCACAAGATCTGTGAGTCACTGGGTTTTCCACACCCTCATGGTGGTGGTCGCATCCAAGAGTGTTTTGAGTATGGCATGGATATATGAACTCAGAGGGGCATACCTGGGTAGAAGCCAAATGTTGAAGTGAGAGAGACTGCCAAATGGGGAAGGTGTTTCTGAGAAAGCAGGCAAAAATGAAGTTCTTGGGACAGACAAGAAGTTTTGAATGGTGGTGCTTAAGAATGTTCTTAATGAGGAAATAGATGGATTAGATCAATATAAATGCATAAGGAAAAAAATCTGCTAGTTAACTTGGATTTAAGTGTTATTTAAAGTGGCAGCCACAATGATAGAGACCAGGAATAGCTGATCTGTCACTTCTTTCTGTTAAGCAGCCCATTCTTCCTCCAGAGGGAAAATGATGGCATTCTCTTCACCTGTTTATTCAGCAATCTCACTTGTGCAACAAAATAATTTCCTGTAAAACCTCCAGCTTTACATCACTAGTTTTCCTTTGTAAATATGAACAGTGAAAGATGAAAGGGAATACAGATGCATACAGAGAGAAACTACTGTGGATACAGTCACCCACTAACCTTGAATCTCAAGTGCAGGAAAATGACTCTTAGTCTGTGAAAACGTGGCTCTCAACAACTGTTCTTGAAGGCCTTTATTCACATGGGAGATTTTTGGCTTTTCCATTTTTATACTTTAGTGATTCATAATCATTTGAATAAGAACTTAAATGAGTCTTTTGGCAGGAAAGGGAGAGAAGGGAAAAAAAAAAAAAAGAAAAGGACACTTACTTGTAAACTTCTCCATATGTGTTAGATTCCCCAAAAGTCACAAATGTTATGTGGTGGTGGAGATTTCTCTCTGTGCAAGTGGTTCTGGCCAACAATCTGTTTTTGTTGAGTCATCTAAAGTAAATGTAAGAAACTTAATCACTTTGCAGGGTGCACAGCAGATCAGAGAGTTTACTTCCAAGTATGCGTGTTTTGAAACTGCCATTTGTAGGCTGGAACCTTTACAGGCCACATTGCTGTTAAGTAATTAATATATTTATAGATTCTTTTGTGCTGAAATAGAAGAGTGATGATGATAGCATTCAGGGACAAAATACATGCCTCTTTGCTGCTTTATCTACAGTGTCCCAGGGAAAGGAGCCAGCTAGTAGATATTTCAAGAGCGGGTTCAAGAACCGACCTGGCTCCCTGCTGTGTGGTAACATGGCCACTTCTACATGTCTTTTGAATTCTATACATCAAATCTGATGTCTACAACAATTCTTTTGCAATTATTCATTATAAACTGCATCAAAGTATACCTTGCATCAAAGTATACCCTGCTATGTTATTTAATGAAGTACCATATTATATCAAAAGATGCACAACTGATAACAGGCATTTGAATATTATGCCATAGTATATAGCTCTATATTCTATGCAGTACTATATTCTGTTTAAGAACAACTACACTACTTACAGGCTTGAGGACAGAAAAAACTTAATAAAGACTTGCAGGGACATTCCACTCCCGGAGGAAATTTCACACACTTACATCATAACATGGAAAAAAAAATATGCAGAAGAATACAACAGGAGCTTGGTCAAAGCTACTGTAGGCTCAATGCAAACTAAAATTGTTTTGGTTTTTTTTCATCAAATATGTAACCCTTGGGAAAAAATGAATGAAAAAAATGGAATTTGGGTTTTTTATAAAACAGAGGCAAAATACAATACATACTAAATTCTAAAAGTATTTGTAATTGATGTTTAAGCAGCTTTCAATCCTTTGCAAACCAATGGAGGAAACGTGAACTGTATTATCACCTAAGTCCAAAGGCCATGGAATGAGATCTTTGCAGATGTAACTCCACAGAGGTCAACTAATCTACGCAGTCTGACAACCTGCTACAGAAATAGGGATTTTGTGCAACAAGCAGATGGTATTACTAGTAATGTACCATTTATACTAACTAAAGCATCTGTTTGAACATGAGTGTAAACTATTTCTTTTAAATATTTCCATGTCATGTTCCTTTCATTTTTATAAAGCAGAATCAAAATTTTAAAGCTAATTATAACCATTCTTGTGTTTGAAGAGTTCTTGATGCTGACCAAGTAGAAAAGCCATAGACAATTTGCCACAGAGGTGACATACAATTAGATGTGATGGAATTACTAACATTTTATAAAAGTGTAGTTCTAAAGAGCTAAGTCAATAAAAATGTGACACAATGATATATAAAAAACACAGCGTGTGAATCAGAATGTTAATTACTGGTATTTTTATACATGAACATAGCTCAGAGAAGGGAGCAAAAAGATGACAGATTTCATTAAGACCAAAACATGAGCATAAAATTAAAAACTTGATTCAAAATAAAGTGGAAGAAATCTAAATAAATAAATCAGGGTGAAGACTTTATTAAATAAATTACCATATTAAGACCTAATCTCAAAACAGATTAGGACACTCATGGACCAAAATCACAGTATATTGCTTGCTTTCCAAATTTCTCTCTCTTGTGTTATTTTGATTTCATATGAACTAAAACATCATTTGATTTCTGGTTGTTCTCCCCATATATTAATAATTTCATTAGTTCTCATTATAAGCATCATAAGTGCTTCTTGACACAGAGAGGAAATATTTTGATCTACCTTGTAAATAATTAGAAAACTAGTTGTTGCAGAGTGCTACATAGGCAAGTACTTTAACGCTGAACTAAACATTTGAATGGAAACAACAGTTAATATTATGTTAGCTCAGCTAAAATTACAAGGGCCGTCATAGGAATGTGCATCCCTTTCCACTAAAGCCTTGATCAGTCAAAACACAAGGACTAAAGATGAACCATTAATTCATCGTGGTATATTAGGACACAGGTTACTGCACAAACTGCAATTTTGTTGGAGGAACAGATCCTGATCCTGTTTAATAACTGCATTAAGCAACTGTTAGGGCAGAATTATTTAATGTAGAGAGCTTGATATGTAAGAATACGCATCAGTCCATCTTGTCATAGATCAGAACATTCACTTATGAGAAATCAGAGCTTGTTATGGGGGAAAGAATGAAGATGATGGACAGTAAGATGAGTTTCCTATTCATTCCATTTTATTGCATGACAATATGGAGAAGAAATAACATCTCAGTCAGAGACAGAACTCAATAAACACAAAGACAATTCCACAACTTCTCTGTGGAAAGTGTTGCAATTTATATCTTGCCTGGGCAGAGGGGAGAGAAAGGAGACAGCTGTTGCAGCCACAACAGCTGACTACACCAGATATGCCACAACTGCAAAACAGATTTTAGTAAGCCCTCTCTTTTTTTAGTTTCTGCGTTTAGCAAGAAGCCGAAGACAACAGAGGTGACAGCCGGAAGCACAGCTGTGTTTGAAGCAGAGACAGAAAAAGCCGGCATCAAGGTGAAGTGGCAGCGAGCTGGCACAGAAATTACTGAAAGTGACAAATATGTCATCAAGGCAGAAGGAAACAAGCATTCACTGACAATCAATAATGTAGGAAAAGAAGATGATGTGACATATGCTGTGATAGCTGGAAGTTCCAAGGTCAAATTTGAACTCAAGGTCAAGGAACCAGGTACAGTGTTCCCTAAGCAATTCTAATTTTATCAGTTTTTCTAGTCCCACATGCAAACTTCATGAATGAGGTCCATGGAAATTAGCCTAACTTAATACTGCAAAAATTCTCTACAAGCAATACATTTTTTTGCTCACTTATTTGAAGCTACTTATTAATATTAAGCTAAGGAATACACTTCCTGTGACTAAGACACCCATTTCCAGATGTCAGGAGATCACACAGTGGAGATCACAGAGAGAATCTCAACGTACACCTATATAATTACCTGTGAAGCTTTTCAATTTAACTACTGAAAAGCAAATCAAGCCTAACCTAGCCTTCATCTGAGGCCTGGTATTTTTGGTTTTTTTAGTTACTTTGTTTAAATACAAAATTGCAACAATCGATAGAAGTTATGCTGTAACATTTTTAGGAGCTTATCTGTCCCCCAAAACCGTCACAAAATCACCAGGTAATAAAAAGAACTATTTCAAGACGGACTTGAATACATAGAGTAACCTTTCTATTACTTGTATGTTGCCTATCATTACTACCTCTATATGCATTAAAGGATCCTTTACATGGGAAAGTAAAAAACTATGAAGAAGTAAATTATCATTTTCTCATTAAAAATGTCTGAAGATACTGAGGACAGATGAGATAATTCATTTTTTGAAACATTTTTAGTTTCCCCAATTCCTTTCTCCCCCCTGCATCCTCTGCTGCTCCAAAATGGTCCCCACAGTCTCAGAATTGTTTAGGTTGGAAGGGGACTTTAAAATCATCTAGTCCAACTATCAACATAGCACTAATGAAAAACATCACTAAAACATGTCTCTAAGCGCTATGTCTACCCATCTTTTAGATACCTTCAAGGATGGTGCCTCAACCACTTCCCTGGGCAGCCCCTTCCAATGCTTATAGGCTATTAAAAGGATATGTCAAAAATCAACTACTTGGGGTCCACCATGGACTCCATTCTGTTAGATGAAAGAAGGAAGGTTGCTGAAGCTCTTTCAGGGAAAGTTCTCATCTGCCAGTTCCCAGGTGGTACCCTTCCCAGAGCTTTGCTACTTGTGGTAATTTAATTTACCACTGTAATTTAATTTTCCCTCAGCTCCCTGAGTTTAAAGCCTTAAACTCAGATTGTCACTTCCTCTCCTTTGCTACTACTCTTTAGTCTAGCAACATGATGGTAATGAGATCTTCTGAAAAGATACTGCTGAATATTCAGCAAGAGACAAGGCACCCTGTTCCAGATGAAAAGACAGCGCATGGCAGGTTATGAGTAAGGGGAAATCCTAGTATGGATTAGGGCAATTTAACAGCTATCAGAGCATATAAAAGTATCACCCTGCTGACTACCTCATCCTGAAAGTAAAGTACGTATTTTATTAGTTTTATCTTCCTCATTGTCTTTCAGGTTAGTTGCATGTGAAGCCTGCGACAGGCAGACAGCTTATAAAAAACAGAATTGCTGAATGTGAAAGTGTAAACATTACCTAAAAGAAATACATCTCAGACAAACACACAGTGGTGATAAGGTGTCAGGATGCCAAAGGAGAGATGATTTTCCTATTATACATTATATATTGATGCCCCAAAATAAGACTGTTCTAAACAACTACACACCCAACTTCTGGGATTATATACACTACAATAGTTAGAATAACATTTGGTTCTTTCCAGTAAAAATTGACTTGAAATTTATTTGGACAAGATCCAATGGGATACCTCTAACAACAAGATCCCATGGCATAATTTCTAATAATTGTAATAACTGATATTTAAGTATTAAAATAACATCAGTTTAAAATCACACTGCTTTCTTTCAAGACCCAAATACAGTTTAGAGTAAAAGGCATACATTTTCTGAGAGCAGGGTTGACTCATGTTCATATGTTCACAGACACTATCTTGTTTTTCAGACCTCAGTAAGATTAGACTATTAAAGAGTAACTGGATTACACATTATTATTTTCACAGACAATAATAATCTCAGCTCCTCATTATCAAAAAGACAGAAACTGCCCAAATACAGCCACCTCTGTATGTAACAGAGGAGCCACTCAAATTAGCCGTCACACAGCACAGTAGGGCCTTAAATGCCTGGTGGAAAAAACATTGCAAATAGCTGGGAAATTGCATGTGGGACTTGTGTGAGAGGTAGGCGAGGCCCTTTGGAAGTGGCTCTACTACCTATGGAAAAAATATAATCTTGCTGCAACTGATCTGTTTCAAGAAATTCTACCTCCCTTCATCTGCCCCAGTTGCTCACTCCTACTCCCTTTTCATACATTTCTCTCTCCATTGTGCCAAGTGCATTTGCCTAAATTTGTCCATGAGGTCATGGTTTAATTGAGAGACCATAAACTTCCATGAGCCAGGGGAAGAAATGATAGACAGATTTTTAAAATACTTTCTCCATATTGATTACTTGCAGTGGCTAGAGCTGTTCCCAGCCACACACACCACTAGCATTTGGAACAGTGCATTCCAACAGCAGAGTTCAACAAAATCCCATGAAGAAGCAAATTGTTTACAAAAAAAACCCGCATCATTTTTCATTACTTTTTCTATTTAGACCATTGAAATTAACGTCAAATAATAGTGTTATTCATCAGCTGATAAGTTTCTACGCATCAAAACTATAGAATTTAAAAATCCAGGCTTCAGTGCTTTTCAAGCTCATGGTTTGGAGCTTGAAACCAAAGGAAAAACCTCATCATCCAGCTTCAGGATGCCCTTTCTCCTTCCAGTACATCCTCTAATTGTAGAAAAACACAGCTATTTCTTTGCATTTCCTCACATACATTAGGAAAAGCAAAAATTAGCAAAACTTCTTCAGAAAGGAAGTAGAAACATAACTTTCTCTAATCTTGGCTTACATTCATTTCCAGAAAAGAGCGAGACAGTCACTCCTGCTGAAGCTGCTCCAGCCCCAGCGGTCTCCGAGTCACCTGCTCCACCAGTAGAAAGCTGCCAAAACACAGAAGGTAAGAGAGAACTAACACTGTTATCAAGTCTGGTTCATTAACAGAACAAATAACAGGGAATGCTTCGAGTCAGTGAGGCAGACAGTAGCTGAAAGGAGAGCACCAATGATGAATGACAGACAAGAAAGAATAAGGACTTGGAGACAGAAGAAAGTAATTTCAAAGTATCTCAATATGTTAACAAATATACTATATAAGCTGCAACACAAGCTGATGCAAAAAGTTCTAAGTAGTAATTCTGACATTTATTTCAGCTGCATCTACTGGCACTCAACCAGAAGAGCCTGTGGACCCTGTTGGGCTCTTTCTGATACGACCCCAGGATGGGGAAGTTACTGTTGGTGAGTAAAAAACATGAGTCAAGTGACGTTTGTAAACTGTACCTGTTGCTTGACTATTTATCTCTCCATGTATAGGACAACAGCAGTGATACAACAGATAAATTAAACACTATTTGTAAACTTATTTTAACCTACTTCCCTTACAAGGTGGAAACATCACATTCACTGCCAAAGTGGCAGGTGAGAGCCTGCTGAAGAAACCATCAGTGAAATGGTTCAAAGGAAAGTGGATGGACTTGGGAAGCAAAGTGGGGCAACATCTCCAGCTACATGACAGTTATGATAGAAATAATAAGGTATGATTGGCAGAGTAAGGTTTTCAGTCTTCTAGATACTCATATTTAACCTGGGGAATATATAAGGTAATATAGGAATGTTTTGATATTAAAGTACCCAAAAGCACATATAATGTTATGCATAGAAGTCTATGGTTTGACCATGCAGAGGCAAACGCTTCATAGAGACTTTTGCATACCTTATCTAGGATGAAGTGAGAAAATGTCTGGGGGACCAGGGGAGCAGTTTTGCTACTGCAGGATTCCCTCCATCTTCCTCTCAAGTAACAGATATTTATTATATTTAAGACAAAACAAAAAAATCAGATATTTAAGTCTGGTCTATCTTAGTTTTAATTGATCAAGCATTCAGCTGTTAGTGTTGGAACTTATTGTTCTTTTGCATTATCTAGACTACTTTAAATATCTGAATAAGATCCATTTTTACCACAAGTGCATTCAAAGTTACATAAACAGGAATACAAGAGAGCTTGTACCATACCATGACTTCTCATCCTGTGTGGTATGTGAAACACTACCACCCTCTCCTGGATGGAACAGAGCAGACTGGCTCACAAAAGGCACTCCTGCTGCTGAACTTTCAAATGTACTGTATACATTCTGGGTAGAGGCTGTACTTCTTTAATGAACATTCTCTTCCCATTTCCAGTGTACACGCAATTAGTGTATGTGATGACTGCATGCATCAGTACACCAGCACAGGGTGCTAATATAGCATTGTATCCTTTGGAAACCCTGTACTGATAACACTCATCAGCTGTTCCTACAGAATTGGGGCAACTCTATGTACTTTTTTATGACAGTAGTGATTTAAACGCTCAGGAGATTCTTAATTCTAAAAGGACACAGAGGCATATTTCATCCCTTGTACCTTTCTCTCTATTTTTTAATATGCTGTATTCTCTATCTGTATATTTTACCATTTCATTTTCTAATTTATTAATTGTATGATTGGTGTCTTTTCTAGGTGTACACCTTTGAAATGGAAATCATAGAAGCAAATATGACTTTTGCAGGAGGGTACAGATGTGAGGTGTCTACCAAGGACAAATTTGATAGTTCTAATTTCAACCTGACAGTCAATGGTAAGATGAATTCCTGCAACCTTCTTTGTTCCCATGTGTTTTCCTTCCTGTATGCCTACCAACAATTCTTTCTGGTGCATAGTGGCAACTGGACAAGTACAGGCACAGTTACAGAGGCCCACAAGTGAGGAGTGGAATAGGTTGGCAGAAATATGCAGCGTTAGAAATGACACTTGGATTTCACTCAAGTCAGAATTGTGATGCTCTTAAAGAAAGCACACGGAAAGTTGCAAATCAGCCCAAATTTCCTCTGGCTTGATTCTGATTTTAGATCCATTCTTTCTTGGTATTTAATTCCCCTAGAATAAAAGAGTGGCAAAGTTCAGGCAAAAGGCACAAAAAGTATTAAAAATGGATATCTGAAAAGAAAAAAGAGGAGACATGGAAAAGTGATGCTATTATCAATTACTTCTTCCCAGTAAATTCAAGTCATGCAGAAGCACCTTGTGATATAAAACTGCTTTAAGATAACCATTTTATATAATAAATGGTGCCACTCTCACAACTGCTATACAAAAGCTCATAAGGAATTGAAAAGGAAGTATACCTTAACACCAGTTCCCCCTAGCATGGAAGAGTCTAGGTGAAACAGTTTAAGCATGGATCACCTGAAAGAGCTGAACGTTTGGACCATTTTCTGTTTCAGTGGTTCTGTTGAAGGGACCGCATCATTAATTTGTGTCCAGCAACCGATGAGCCTAATATGCAAAGACAA
>VZTM01009844.1:1084-13887 GCA_013400555.1 Jacana jacana | reverse complement strand
CATGCAATTTCCTGTCTAGTGCTGGCATTTCTGATATTTTCATTGCACATATAATGCACTCTTCAGCTGAGATTTTCTTCTGAGTTTTTAGGTGGGTTTTTTCCTGTGCAAGACAGTTACTGCCCTTTACGTTTGGGGTTTGTTTTCAGTGGAGCTTGGGTTCCTGTTGTTCCTATGTAACAGTATTTCTGTTACAAAGACCATGAGCGTTACACACAGGCATTTCTGAAAATCTCTCTTAAATTGTGACTTGCTTAAAGTCCTTTTCCTTGAGCTCCTCTTTTTTTTTTTTTTTTTTTCCTAGTTGAGAGAGGGGTCACTTAAGAAATAAGTTTTCTTTACAGGAATTTGACATTCTTTATTTGACTCTACAGAAATTTGTAGGCAGGCCCATGCAGTGATTGTGTGCTTTTTCATTTTACTTTGTGCAACTGAAAGTAACAAAGCTTAGAGTAGTTGCAACAGTAAAGGATTTCTTTTTGGCCTTTATTATTATTATTTGATGGCATCCCATGTTGAGGCAACTGTGACTTAACTGGGTAATTAAACCTCATTTGTGACCTTTCCTCCATTAATTTGATGCATTAAAGAAATGCTCTTTGAAGCTGGGAGTTAATCTCCCTATTTAAATTGCTGGTTACAGCTTAGTTTTAAACAGCAGCTAAAAATAGGAAACTGTTGTGCTGTATAGTTTAAATAACTACCTATAGTAGTAGCCTTTCTAGAAAGGAAATACTTAGTAAGAGGGAGAGGAGCCTCTGCTGCTTGGACCGCACCGGTTGGTACCAACATTGCACTTGAGTTTTGCCCATTGTAACGTCAAGCAGCACTTGATTCCCTTTCTCTGGCATTACATTTTAACACCTTGAGCTTGGTTTGAGTGTTTCAGTTGGTAGTCAATAATTCAGTGTTTTTAATAATAATAATTCAAGATTTGACTGTTTATATTGAAGTCTGCTGCTAAGTGTGCTAAAACCAGGCAAAAATCTAGAAATTGGGCAACATTTTTTCAAGAACATTAGACTTTCAGAAAGGGCTGAAATCACAACTTGTGAGGATAGGATCTATTTTAATTGCTTGCGTTGTCCTTCTCTGTGCTCTTTGTGATTTACACAGGCTGGACAGACTTGTAGGCTTGAAGTGCATAGCATTATTGCCAAAGCATGGAGTGTTTTTAACTTAAAAGTTTCTGCAGTCGAAAAGGAAGCCATGACAAGACTGCAGGCATCTAGGGAGATGGAAATCAATTACTTCCAGTAGTTTTTCCTTAAGTTTCTATTGTAGGAGGAACTTTCCAAAGGTGAAGGAATCTTGAATGAGTAGCTAACAAAGAAAAATCAGTGTTATAAAGGTGAATCTGTCCAAGACAGCATAATTACTTGTTTTACCTTTGTCACAGCAATGTGTGGTCAATGAAAGGAGAAAAAGAATCCTCACATTTTTTCACCTCCACACTTAGTTTTCCATCAAAAGAAAAGGTACTTGAGGCCTGTCTTCAGTAAGAAATGTTTAATCAATCAGGTTATATAGCTAAAATATTTTTTCAGTATTATTAAAGGTCAGACTTCTTGTAATGGCCGTTGGCAGATACACGTGTATGTCAGGAGCATCAAGCTTCTTAGACCACAATATCCATGACTGGAGCAGGAACATCTGTTGTCACAGGGAAATTGAGTGTGAAGAAATCTGCAAGATGGAAAACATAATCAGACATTTTAGGCTACCTTTCTGAGAAACTCAAGCTTATATTCAGAGACCGACAGAGCTAATCTATGTCCAGAATGTTTTTACTGCAGTAAGTTGGGTAAGTTAGTTTTCCCAGTATCTCCATTACTCTTATCTTGATTTATTGATATGTCTCATTACATAGAAATAAGCATTTCTGTGATCTAGTAGGCCACCAAAGGAGAAAACATAATCCTATTCTTAGCTCTTATGAGCTTCAAAAATTTATGATTCTGAAAATTAAAGTCCTAGCACTTTTTACTGGCAGTGGTAGGAGGAGAGGATGGTGGTGTTGGGGGTGGATGGAGATACTGTACAGCTTTATGAAGTTGGAAAAAACCAAAGTTAATCACAGAAGAAATTCTGAGGGCTTATTCGGTCTTCAATGAAGCTTATTAAACTTATTAAAATTTAAAAAAACTTATTAAAATTTTGGTGTTTCAAGGCATCCATGCTTCCAGTGTCAGTCTTAATAGTATTGTCACTTACATGTTTCTGTACAAACTAAGGTTTTGGGCTATTGTGGGTAGCACATTGAGTAAAGGATTGAAAACATGTTCTTTGTGTTCTTTTGTGACTGCTTACACTAAATCTTCATTATTTCCCAGGAAATGTTAGCTTGTGAAGCACATTCTTCTATCATCTGTGGTAACTCTCACAAGACGTGTACTAATTAAAAGGCACTTTAGCACAGGTCTGTGGATTTAGCAACATGAATTTGGTGGTGGTAGTATGTGACTTTAAAGTCTGGTAAAGTTAGTGTTAGTAATAAACAATGCAGTGCTTTATTTTCTGTCTTTTTCAAGTAGTGATGCTTAATGTCATTATGATAACATTGAAAAGGCATGCAGCTTTGAATTATAAAGGCAGTGTTTATAGGCATATGTTTGTCTTGCAATTTCCATCAAAGTCAATAGAAAAAAGTGATCCTACAGATTAGTGTAACTGTCTTTTGTTTCTCAAGTGTATGCAAAATGAAGATAGGGTGCCCTCGGGAGGCATAAATGTATAAAAAGAAAAATGGACAATAGTACCGTATATTTCTGTGTCATCCATTTAAAAATAAATGCACGTTTAACTGCAGTGGTATAACTTCCTCAGGGACCACAGCAGTATTGAGGTCTTGTTCAAATGTAGGAAAAATTGGAGAGCCTGTCTCAAAATGCTTAGTTTAAAACTCTTGTGACAAATGTGTGAGACAAACAAGAACCAGTGTGGGTACTGGGCAAAAGGAGAATTATCCATGGTATTGACTGAGAGGGAGTCTCAGATGTTTTGGTGATTGCTTTTTGTGAGCTGTCCTTTATTTCATGAGTCCTGGGGGAGGAAAGTCTAATGGAAGCAATGAAATGAGATGGCGGCATCTTCTTCACAGCTGTTTTCCACTATAGGGGAGTCTATGGAACGGACTGTACTGGAGAAAGAGCAGGGAAAGAGACTTGTTGGATCACTTGAAAAGCAGGATGACATGCTAAATCAGTATCATTGCTTATCTGACCTGTTAGTTGGGCTTTGTAAGGATGGTGGAAAGGGAAGAATTTGGAGAGTGTACATGAACATCAACCTGGAAATAACTTATGCTTTAGTATTTTGAATGGTGTTAAGGTGTTAGGAAAGAAGGAGAAAACAGGAATTGGAGGCTAGAGATTCAGCAGTCAAGGTACAAGATAAGCATTTCAGGAGTGGTTCTGAGTGCGTAGACGTTAGTTTGAAGAACTGATCTTGTTGGAAGCCTCTGTGTTTGAATTTAGTTCTGGCAGAGCCCAACTGCCATAGAACTCTATACACAGAATTACATTTACACTTTTAAACTGAGGTTTTAAATTATTCAACTTTGATAACTGGTTAATTGGCTACCGGGCAGCTTAGTTTCAAATTTAACTTGCACAGAGACCTCTGTTTCCTACATTAACCCCAAACTTTGTTTATATAGGATTAGCTCAGAACGCAGAAAAGAGAAGTCAAGAGATGCCGCCCGGTGCCGAAGGAGCAAGGAATCAGAAGTATTCTATGAGCTTGCTCATCAGCTGCCTCTGCCCCATACCGTGAGCGCACACCTGGACAAGGCATCCATTATGAGACTGACCATCAGCTACTTGCGCATGAGAAAGCTGCTAGATGCTGGTAAGGGAATAACAGGACAAGATCTGGAAAAGGGGCTGGAGGTATATGGAGAAAGGAGTTATTTCTAAAATCTATCAGCAGTTAATAATTTAAATAATTATATTGTGTGCTTTCTTTATAAAGGTGGAAGACCTTGCAGTAGAAGTAAGCTATTGGTGATAGCACAGGAAAAATGGCCACTGTTCAACAGACTTTTGTTTTTCCCTTTCTGTTCTGATGATCTCAATTGGCTCATCGCAGCCATAGTGCTATTTTCAGCCTGTTATTTGACCCTTGTCCCAAAGTTAATTTATTTCATCCTCCTTTTCCTCTTAGAGCTGGTTGCTCCAACTGTGCTTTACCACACTGAAGGTTATTGGTGCCAGGCTGGTTTATCTAACTGTAGGTGTTTCTTTTTAATATAAACTGCAAGAATTTTTGGGGGTAATTGTTTTTCACTGAGGGTGAAGTTAGCTGAGCCTGTCTGCCTGCAGTTATACCTCCCTGTACAACTACAGGAGTATGAGTTAGCTTATGAATCTAATACAGCAGGCCAGAGATGCTGCACTGGTTATTTGTACTCATGCATGCCTACCTATACTGTATGAAGGAGTAGCTTTGGTAGCTGTACTCTGAAATGTCCCAAGAAGCCCCTGACAAAAGTTTGCAATGCCTTTTGGGGATAAATGGTAATATTTCTCCCACATAAAGTATGGAGAGAAACGTTCCTGAAGGTGGAACGCATTGGTTTATGCGTAAAAACAGACGTTCAACCTCACTCAGCTTTTCTGTGGTTTGCAATATAATTACTAGAGCTTGAAAAATTTAACTGATCACTTAATGTACGGGTTTTGAACAGTCTTGCAAGATTGACTCCGTGCAGACTGGTACCAGAAGTCATTTCTGATGGCAAGTGAAGAATGGCTGATGTTTAAGTAAACAACAATGTGTGGCTGCTTGTAGGTGAGCTGGAGACGGAAGCCAAAATGGAGAAGGAACTGAACTGTTTCTACTTGAAAGCTCTTGATGGATTTGTCATGGTTCTGTCTGAAGATGGAGACATGATTTACATGTCTGAAAATGTGAACAAGTGTATGGGACTCACTCAGGTGAAATGCTGACGTTTCCTAAGACTATTTCAAATCTGTAAAAGTTGTTGCATTTTTGCATGTGTAAAGCTGTAAAGCTACACACCCCTATACCTTTTTTTTTTTTTTTTTTTTTGTTTTTTTTTTTGTATCGTNNTTTTTTTTTTTTCAGTTTGAGTTGACGGGGCACAGTGTATTTGATTTCACTCATCCATGTGACCATGAAGAGCTGAGAGAAATGCTTACACACAGAAATGGTGAGAAGAAAGAAAAAAAATTATTCCATTTACTTATGGAAAATTCCTGTTGGCTTTAGTACAGTTGGATATCTGCCAGAAAAAGGTGTTGAGAGAACAAACTAGTATGTTTTGCTGCTGCTTAAATCTCAATATAACTCAATATAAACCTTGTTCAGAGATACAACTGAAATAACCAGAATGTTTTGGCAGTATCCCAGCTGTAGGAGAGAAGAGACTTAGTACTCTTTAATCTAAAACAAAACTAATGATTAGAATGGAGTTATTGAGGATGGAAAGAATTAGCACACCTACAGGAATAAAATTAGAGGTAGGTTGATTGCTCTTAAGCGATTGATAGAGAAGGATATGGAGAAGTTATACTGGTGCATTTGTCTTGGTCTGGGCTTGTCCTTACAGGATAACTTCAGCAATTGCTTTCTTCCAGAAATCTGTGGTGGTATACTGAAGATACAATAATAAAAAAAAAAGATACTATATTTAGGACACCAAAAAACTAATCAGAATATTTGGACAGCCCCCAAAAGGGCTTTGGGATTGATGCTTCTCTGCACCTTTTAATTGGTGCGTGAAATTGGTATCTTTTCACAGATTTCTGACTCTTCTCTGTCTGAGGGAGAACACTGTGCTCACACATTCTGTATGCTTTTGAATTTAACAAATGTCCATGAATTATTGCTGTTATGTCTTCTAAAGGTTTGTTAATGATTATAAAGACTTGGCAGCCTGCATACCTCCAAACAAATTACTTTACTCAGTTGCTAGATGTCTAAAATCCTACCTCTAATTCCTGTTTCATCAAACAAGGCTTATATGGACTCTGAATCTAGATAGTGATGAATTACCAAGCCTGACCTCTGATTTCATCTAGCACTGTAAATCAGAAGTCTTTTATGTTGTCGTTCTGTTCAATTCAGTGGAAGAGACCTGATAAGCTGTCATAGCATAAAGGGCCCCAATTTTCATTTTGTAAGCGTTTTTCAAAACTTGTCTGCCCTTAATATTGAAGTATGTGTCTAAGGCTATGTTAGTCTCCCCCCCTGCCTTTGGAATATGATAACATACACGGGAGAGCTGAGGAAACAACTTCACTTAAGACAGTGTGAAAACTGGGCCTGGTATTGCTGAAAGTTCATTCTTCAAAATGTTGTATTACTGAGTTTCATGCAAACCGACTGCTTAAATTGATCAGACTGGAATAAGATGTCTGGAAAGCATTATTAAAAAATCTGTTTCACGAATGAAGTTTGCAGAGAAAAGCCTAAATTACAGTAATAATGGTACATTTTTATATTTATTAGTATTCCAAGGTTGTTTTCTGCTGCGGCAGCTCTTAGGTCAGTGGAATTATTTTGGTTTTGAATTGAGTTAAAGACTCCCCTTTGGGATTGTACAGGTGCAAGTTAATACAAATGCGATTGGCAGAAGCTAAACTGTATTCTGATTTTATAAAGTTGCTTTTTAAACTTTCAAATCTGTCCATTAGCTGTTCAATCTTTTACAGTTGCCTCTCAAAGCAGAGGCTTAAGCATCAGGAGTTGGTAACAATAATGTTGTGTCATCCTTAACTATGATTTTCTAGATTGGTTTGACTCTTTTGAAAACATACTGAATTAAATAAGTTTTGCCTGCTTCACTGTACTCTGTTTTTTGTGGGTTCTCCTCCCCCATCCCCACTCCCCGGCTTTATTGAGGATATCTTGTTGTAGCGTAAAGTACGTTTGTCCCTGTTAATCTTTGCCTCTGCTAGAAGTAATAGATAATGTAGTGTAGGGGCTTTAACATTTTTCTAATGAATTTTGTCAAGCTAGTTGCTGCAGTGCAAGCCACAATGAAGCTACTATTGTCTGTAGAGGATGAGAGCAAGCTATTGTATAACTTGTATCAGACGTAAGCTCATGTGTTCAGAACTTCCACCCCATGCTATGATTTGGTCCTCACTTGGCATGCCGCAGCAAACTCACTCTGGCGCTGCTTGATGTTCCTAGGTGCTTTATTTCGTTCTTCTACATACAATGAGTGGCTTGCAGTTCTCCCGGCAGGATCAGTTTGCATTTTCTCTGCCTAGAATAGACTAGCTAGTTACTGACTCTGAAAGGTTCTCCCTTGTAAAGGCAAAAACTTAAAGCCTGTGGTTGGCAAGTAAGGATAAAAATTAGTGCTGCTAATGTTAATTTGTATGAGAATTTCTTGAGTTCTATTTGTTGTTATGAGGGCTTTTTTTTCCCCAAGAATGCTAATAACGTGTTTAAAAACTTGGGCCCTGTTAACTCAGAGTGTAAATCACTGTGGAAATATTAGGATGCATATAAATAGCAGAATTGTTAATTGTGAATTTAAAAACTTAAAATACTTTGGTCCTGAAGAGCTATGGCCCCAAAGTGTATTTGATTTGAACCTCCATGCAGTGAGTTACTGATGTATTTCAATGGAAACCAACTCAATGGCACTTCTCATTCTGCACATGCTTTTCTTGTCATCTGTCACAATTTTGAAATCTGTTAAATTTTCAGTCTCTCCCCTTCCCCACCCCTTTTCCTAAAATCTGGGAGTGTGCAGTTGGCTACATAATACAATACTGGTCTTAAAACACTGAGGCTTCAGTTTTTTGCTTATCTCACAGCAATCACAGCAAAACTAATTCTGAAAAGTGCGATTATCAAAAATGCTGTTAGGTTTATAAATATTTTAATTTTTTTTTTGGGGGGGGGGTGTGTTGTTTGTTTGGTTGGTTGGTTTTGGTTTTTTTGGGGTCTTCCTCTAGTCTTAGAGTTCTATAATGTATTTGGGTTTTGGGGTGTCAGTTTTGTTTTTGTTTTTTTAATAACTTTGGAAGGTGATCTAATTAAGAACTGTTTTACTATTTGCTTTTGTTAGGTCCTGTGAAAAAAGGCAAAGAGCAAAACACAGAGCGCAGCTTTTTTCTCAGAATGAAGTGTACGTTGACCAGCAGGGGAAGAACAGTGAATATAAAGTCTGCTACATGGAAGGTAACTAATGCAAAGGAACATATACATAGTTTGGCAGCTTCCTTTTCAGATGTCATAGCCCTATATTTCAGTGTTTTTTACTTCATGTAATGAGCTTGAGTTTCACTAAATGATTGTGGTTCACTCTGCTGAATTTTAATGCTGAATACATCACAGAAGTAACTGAAACAACGCTTGAAAAATTGGTTTTCAAAACTCTTAATGAATTCTCCTTTTAAAATTAGAGGTTATTTTCTTACTAGAAATTGTAATTGCTAAATGCTTGCAAAAGCCTTCTCCTTTGAAAAAAATAATACTTGACACCACTTACGCTGATACTTGTTTTTTTTTTTGATTTGACACTGTAAATGTGACAGTTGAGATCTCTGAAGGACTTCAATACCATTCATTCTGAAGCTGCTGGCTATCACTTTTGTAACAGTTGGAACAAAAAGAGCACTGTCTGATAACTTTCTGCAGCGAATGCATTTTCTCCTCTGGCAAAAAGTAACTTTTCACTGTGTTGAGTGGTATTATGGCTCACAATTCTCCTTTATAACTTAAATTTAGTTATTCTTGATAAACAACTTCTTCTTTGCTGTTGTCTGAACAACTATTTCAGAATAGTTAAAGAGACACAAAATACAAAACTTCTTGTCTCTGGAAGACTGTACATTGATCTGTAACATCATTTCTGCAGAAGATCTAAAACAGGTTGATACTGTTACCATAACTTCAAAATTTAAATAGCAGGATGCCTTTTGCTGAGGCAATTGTTTATCAGTGTCGTCATTAATGTAACTTTCAAAGAGGAACATTTCACAGAAATGCAGAAATAATCTAGTGTTGTTTCAGCCAGCACCTGAGAGGAGAGAGTTGGCTGCCTGTGTCCTCACAACAGCCCCTGAGAACTGCTGCTGTCCTTCAGCCATCCCTCCGAAAGTGCTGTTGCCTTTCTGGTGTTGCTATTGCAGTGAGGAATAGGGAGGGGACTGACTTTGCCCTGGGTGCACTAATGGAAATACAGTTGTGTTGGCTGACAGACGAGAACTTGTTGTCTTTTTAAAATGCAACTTTCTTGTAGGTACTCCACTGCACTGGACACATTCGTGTATATGACACATGCGGTAACCAGACTCACTGTGGCTACAAAAAGCCTCCCATGACATGTCTGGTGTTGATCTGTGAACCTATTCCTCATCCGTCAAACATTGAGGTGCCCTTGGACAGTAAAACGTTCCTCAGTCGTCACAGTCTTGATATGAAATTTTCCTATTGTGATGAAAGGTAATATATATATGTTTAAATACTTAAAAAATAATTTAGTTGAAGGGTTTGCATGGTTGGTACATATTGGCTAACGTTGACTTTTTTACTTTTATATCATCTTACTTGTTTTAGCGTAAGTCATCTGTGCAATGGAATTGTCACTGGGATGCTCTAGCATTTACTAACTGATCAGGATGCCTTAAAAGCCAGATTTTTTTAATATAAGGAGGGTGCAGAGTTATTGCTTTGGAATAAATCATTTGCCTGCAGTTAACTGCCAGTTCAAACTGGTCTTAATTGTAAAATAAATTGAAATGAGAAGATTCTTTCGGACACTGGAAGAACAGGAAGGATTTTAGGTTTGTCAAAGATGGTGGTGCAGTTTGGTGACTGAAAAGACTGTGTGTGTGTTATTTGTCAGATGCATTTTATTGCTACTACTTCCCCCCTCTCCCTTCTTCAGAAGATCAGTGTCTGCTTTCTCTAGACCAAAAACCCCCCAAACATTCAGCTGTACTTTTAATGCAATACATCTGCTGTTGAAAATAAGATTTGTGTTCTGCTACAAATCATGGATGTAGTCACATTCATAAGAATGCTATTATGGTCCTCTGGAAACTTAGCTTGACAAACTTGAAAGACAGAAGTGAAGGAAATAATTGGCCTGAGGCTTTTTTCTTTGGTTTTTTTTGTTTGTTTTTACATGTTTTTGTTTTGTTTGGGTTTTTTTGTGTTTTTAATTAGATATTATTTCTTACTGCCTAACAAAACCGAACTTCTAATTAGTTGCTGTAGTTCGATGTAAAGAGATGTTAGTGCAAGTGAACTTTCTGTCCTCTGCAGTAACCTTACCTTTCTAGGCCTGATGATGTCACAGAAATAGTATGTACGTACTCTGCCACTCTGCATAGAGAATGGAGCAAAGTAAAAGCGTTCCCCTGGTTAGCACTGCCCTCTAGGGGCTGAAGAAACCTTGTTCTTCATGAATGAAGAATAAATCTGAGTCCTAATTTCTTTTAGCTGCAAATTTCAAGCTGATGAAGCATGTCTTTTTATTTTAATAAATTCTCAAATTGGTGTAAGCTGGATATTCTAGTTCATAATTAGCTGGTCTGCCTTTAAGCAAAAAAAAAAGGCAAACAAAAAACCAAAACTCCTTCAACTCTGCAAAGCAGGGATTTACTTAATCATGTCCACCACAGGATATGGTTTATAAATATTGTTTGAAATTTATAAATACTGTTGAAATTTCTCATAAAGTATAAAAAGAGCTCTCATAAGCATAAAAAAAATAGCAATTTATTTCAAAATGAAAGCTGCCAGTAAGCCAAAATTGTAGCTAAAGTGTATGAAAGTGACTCCTAGGATTTTTCTGGATGTGCAAGCATCCAAATGCTGTAGTAATTTTGCTAGTCCATGTCAGCTTTTATTTAGCAATTTTCCCACTTGTTTTTAAGAATTACAGAGTTGATGGGGTATGAGCCAGAGGAACTCCTGGGTCGTTCAATCTATGAGTACTATCATGCGCTGGATTCCGATCATCTGACCAAAACACATCACGACAGTAAGTGATGTATTTAAAGTCCTCCAGCTACAAGAGATGAGACACAGCACCAGGGCAAAGCAGCAGCAGAATGGGGGCTTTCTTGTACTTGCGGATATGAATCTGCAGTGAATACTTACCTTAAATGGTTTTGTTTTTTTCTGCCTGTAAGTAAAGCTGGTTTCCTTTCTGCTTTTAGTGTTCACAAAAGGGCAGGTGACAACAGGACAGTATAGAATGCTTGCTAAACAAGGTGGCTATGTCTGGGTTGAAACTCAAGCAACTGTTATATACAACACTAAGAATTCCCAGCCCCAGTGCATAGTGTGCGTTAACTACGTGTTGAGGTAAGTTGAGTGGACACTGCTATTCTTTTTCATTATTTTTATTGAAGACGAAGTCTTCAGGTGGCATTCTGTTTTTTTTTCATCTTGCTGAGAATGCGATCCTGTTGAATGTCATGATGTTACTATTTCCTACAGAATAATTCTTTTTAGAATACTGCTGGTGCTAGGATTAGGAATTGTATTTGAGAACACAAACATTTGTTTTGATCTAGTGATGTCATTAGGAAGATCTCTGCAGGCGAATGAGTGTAGGGTCAGTCTCTTACTGCAATGGAATCATTTGAGAATTTGTCTGCAGTCTCAGAGCAGTTGATTTCACTAATAACTTTTAGTCATGGAGCTAGTGCAGCAGTAATAGTGTCTGTCTTAATCCCATTTATGTTTTTCTTCCTCGGAACTCATCTCTTAATTGAAAGCTTCAACTGAAGGCAGACTTGTTGACTGTTTTTCTGCAATTAATAGTCCTAAATCAGTTTTTCAACTCTAGTGAATGTACCGTCAATATACTGCACAGTCATTTAAAACAAAGAAAAGTGTTTTAAGAGATATCTAACTTTTTTCTTCTTTCCTTGCTTTCTCGATGCTTTCAGAAAAGCATGTTTATTTTTGTTACCTTTTTGGATGGCATAATTATTACTTGCTTTGTCTATCACATTTGAGGAAAGAATGAGTAAGAAAAATAATTAAAGTTCCTATCCTGGTAATTTTGCGCTGTGGTGGTTGTTTTTGTGTTAGGTTTGTTTGTTTGTTTAGAGTTTGGTTTTGGGTTTGTTTTTTTTTCAACTTACAAAACTGTTAAACCTGGATTTATTCCTTTAAGATGTTCTTTAACAGTCGTCTTCCTCTCTGTCTGACAGTGGAATTGTTCAGAAGGACTTAATTTTTTCCCTTGGACAAACTGAGTGTATGCTGAAACCAGTGGAATCTCCTGATATGAAAATGACTAAAATATTCAACAAAGATGACCTGGATGATACCAACAGCCTATTTGAAAAACTGAAACAGGAACCAGATGCTTTAACTGTGCTGGCCCCAGCGGCTGGAGACACAATTATCTCTCTGGATTTCAGCAGTAATGGTGGGTGTGTGTTTAAATGGGAGAGCATGCTAATTAGTAAAGTTAATATTTTACAGTAAATTTTGAAAAATAACTTCCCAGTATCTCTTACCTAGTGGTATTTCAGCTGCTGTTTAAATGTAATGAGGTCCACAGACATGCACGGTATTGTTACTTAGGTTGATGGTTTCTTTTAATTTTTATAGAGTCTGATGAACAACAATGTGATGAAGTTCCTTTGTATAACGATGTAATGCTCCCCTCATCCAGTGAGAAATTGCAGAATATAAATATGGCAATGTCCCCACTACCTGCCTCTGAAACTACAAAGCCACTTCGTAGCAATGCTGATCCTGCACTCAATAGAGAAGTTGTATCAAAGCTGGAGCCAAACACGGAGCCACTCGAACTTTCTTTTACCATGCCTCAGGTGCAAGAGCAACCA